>JBBMOE010000010.1:14054569-14077717 GCA_037975065.1 Chaetodon trifasciatus
CCCCCCCACCCACACCCTCCAGCACACAGCCCCCCTGCTCCAACCTGTCCCTCACAACAACCCAGGTGAGAAACCAGCTCCGGAGGATCAAGGCGAGGAAGGCTGCAGGCCCAGATGGCATCAGCTCCAGGCTCCTCAAGTCCTGCGCAGATCAGCTGTGCGGGATTGTTGAACGCATGTTCAATCTGAGCCTGAAGCTGGGGAGAGTGCCACAGCTGTGGAAAACATCCTGCATGGTATCAGTGCCCAAGACTCCGCACCCCAAGGACCTCAACAGCTACAGGCCAGTGGCACTAACATCCCACTTGATGAAGACCCTAGAGTGGCTGGTCCTTGTTCATCTCCGCCCCCTGGTGCCCATCGCTGGATCCACTTCAGTTTGCCTACCAACCTGGCATCGGGGTGGACAACGCCGTCATCTTCCTCCAACACCGAGCTCTCTCTCACCTGGAGAAACCTGGGAGTACTGTGAGAATCATGTTTTTTGATTTCCCCGCAGGGGACGGTCCTGACTCTGTTCCTCTTCACCCTCTACACTGCGGACTTCTCATACAACACACCCACCTGTCACCTGCAGAAGTTCTCTGATGACTCTGCAATCGTTGGCCTCATCACAGATGGGGACTACAGAGAGTACAGAGAACTGACACAGGACTTCGTGAACTCGTGCCAGTGGAACTGCCTCCAGATCAACGCAGGGAAAACCAAAGAACTGGTGGTGGATTTCCGCAGACGAACACCTGCCCCCTGATACCTGTGAACATCCAGGGAACGGACATTGAGATTGTGACATCTTATAAGTACCTGGGTCTTCACCTTGAACAATAAACTGGACTGGACAGGAAGAGACTTGACAAACTGATCAAGAAGGCCAGCTCTGTCCTGGGATGCCCCCTCAACTCAGTGGAGGTGGTAGGAGAGAGGAGGATGATGGCTAAGTTGTCATCCATGATCAAGAACGACTCCCACCCCCTGCAGGACACTTTAACAGCACTGGAGAGCTCCTTCAGTGAGAGACTGCTTCACCCAAAGTATCACAGGTCCTTCCTTCCTGCAGCAGTCAGACTTTACAACCAGCAGTACTCCCAGTAGACCACACACTCACCAAGACTTTCCAGCTGACTGCACTATAATACACATCAACTGTGTTCACTTACACTGTGAAAATATTTTATTTGCTCAGGTGAATCTCAACTTAAGGTGCAATATGTCAATCTTTCAACTCCTATGTGCAATATCAATACTCCAGTAAGAAGTACTATCATCCAATTGCAATATGTTGCTGTTGTTCATATGTTTATATTCCTTGTTTATATTGTTTATATTGCTTGTTTGATATTTAATGTCTTTTTTACTGATGCCCTCTATTTTTGCTATCCACTGTGCTGCTGTAATACTGGAAATTTCACCACTGGAGTAATAAAGGTATATCTTATCTTATCTTATCTTATCTTATCTTATCTTATCTTATCTTATCTTATCTTATCCATTTACCGCAATGATTGGTTAGCACTGCCAACCACTGTTTACTGCTAGAAGCTAATCTGAGGGTGATGGCATCAGGGAGAATCAGACAACACCACAAATGCTGTCACCATACCCTGACTTGCCTCTTCGACCACCTACCAACTAAACTTTTTTAAGATCTCTGGTTATTTTTTGGACCTTCAATGCTGAACATTGCTAATTTAGTTGTAAAGACTGCCACTGTGCCCACTAGCTTTAAGACTGCTGTGGTTAAACCTCAAGTTGATCCAGGGAGTCTGAATAATTATCAATAAGTGTCTAACCTCTCTTTTCAAAAGCACATGCCACAATTGTGTCTCAAGAACTTTTCACCCACATGTGTAGCAGTAATCTTTTTGAACCTTTTCTACTTGCTATAATGGCCTATCACACCCCTGAAATATATATATATATATAAATATTTTATATATATGGCTTATAACAACATATATCACTGGGTTCAGCTGTATGCGCCCATAAAGGCATATGATCATGTTCAAATTATTAATTAAGAGGCATGTTTGTCTGCTGTGAAACACTGGATATCATATCATATCATTTCCTGCTCCTAAATTCTGATAAAACTGAGATATCGGTCATTGGCCCATTGTTCAACAGAGACACCACTGCGATGATGTAACAGTAACTCAACAACTACTTGAATCCTCAAAGTTTAACAGGCAAGAATCTTGGTGTTATGTTCGATCCCACCCTTTCCTTTGATCATCCCATTAAAGAAATTCTTGAGATCACCTTTTCCCATTTCCGCAACATAACTAAAATAAGGTCTTTTCTGTCCATGGCTGATGCTGAGACCCTTATTCATGTATTGGTTTCATGAAGACTTGATCACTGATCAAGATGGCGCCGCGGATGGCAGCCTCGGAGTGTTGGTGCGCGTTGCTTTGTTTTGCTTTGTGTGTTAACTCTGGTTTTTGTGAAGGTACCCGGAGCTCCTTCACCAGAGATGAGCTCATGAACATCAGGGGAGCAACACCAGAGGATTTATTTCCTACTTTCCTTCTCCCAACTGTGGAAATTTTGGACATTCTGTTGAAAGGTGCGCTCACCTTTGCTCACGCAGTGAAACTCCGGAGGAGAGGAAAACGGGCCGGCGCGCTTGTGCGTCTCCGCCAGCACGGACTACGCACAGCGTTACCGGGAATATTTCTCTCTAACGTGCGTTCACTGCCCAACAAACTGGAGGAACTGCAACTGCTGTTGGGTAGAAACAGGGACTTTTCTTCATCTGCGGTTTTGTGCTTCATCGAGACTTGGCTCTGTGGATTAATACCGGACTCTGCGCTGCAGCTGGCTGGCTTCCAACTCCAAGGCGCGGACAGAGAAAACAAAACTTTCCAGCAAAACTAAAGGTGGTAGAATCTGTTTCTACTTCAACAGTGGTTGGTGCAACGACGTGACAGTGATCCAGCAACACTGTTCTCCTGACCTGGAATCTTTCATCATAAACTGTAAGCCTTTTTATTCACTCCATGAGTTCGCTTCGTTCATTCTGGTCAGCGTTTACATCCCGCCGCAGGCCAGAGAGGAGAATATTCTGGATCACTGTTACACCACAGTCAGGGATGCTTATCATTCCGTCCCCCGCACTGCACTCGGCCACTCTGACCACATCATGGTCCACCTGATTCCTGCGTACAGGCAGAAACTAAAGCTCTGCAAACCTGTAGTGAGGACATCAAGGAAGTGGACCAGTGAGGCTGTGGAGGACCTACAGGCGTGTTTGGACTCTACTGACTGGGATGTGTTCAGGACTGCTACCAACAGTCTGGATGAGTACACGGAGGCTGTGATGTCCTACATCAGCTTCTGTGAGGACTGCTGTGTTCCATCACACACCAGGGTGAGTTACAACAATGACAAACCCTGGTTCACAGCTAAGGTTGGCAAAGGAAGAGGCCTTCAGGAGTGGGGACAAAGACAGATTCAAAGAGTCAAAGTGCAAGTTCAGCAAGGCGGTGAAAGAGGCTAAACGACTGTACTCTGAGAAGCTCCAACACCAGTTCTCAGCTAACGACTCTGCGTCTGTCTGGAAAGGGCTCAGGCAGATCACAAACTACAAGCCTAAAGCCCCCCACTCCATCAACGATCAACGCCTAGCCCACGACCTGAACGAGTTCTACTGCCGCTTTGAAAGGCAAAGGGACAGTCCAGCAACCATCCCCCACGACACCTCCCAACAGCTCCAGCTCCAGTCACCTCCACCAATGGCCACCTTAAAGGTCCCCCCCTCCCCCTCCCCACCCACCTCAGTGACGACCCTCTCCATCCAGGAGAGGGACGTCAACAAACTCTTCAAGAGACAGAACCCCCGGAAAGCAGCTGGACCGTGAAATGTACACAACTGGTCTCCAACCACTGTCTGCTTGTCGCTGCATGAGGACCGCCCCAAGTCCATATGAAGATGCATCTGCAGATACCATCATTTCTTTCTTAGGACTGTATTTTGCTAGGACTGGGGGTGAACTTGGCTCTTTTTTAACATTTTTGAAGGCTGCTTTCTGTTGTGCATCCCATGTCCATTTGCTGTCACTTTTTAACAGATCACGCAGGGGTTTTGTGAGGGCTAGTAGGCTGGGTGAAAACTTACCGACATAATTTACCATTCCCATGAACTGGCGGACTTCTTCCACATTGCAAGGTTCTGGCATTTTCTCAATGGCGCTGATTTTGTCTGGATCAGCCTCAATTCCTGTTGCACTTATGTCCTAGGAATTTCACTTTCTCAACTGAAAACTCACATTTTTCATTGAGAGTGAGGCCAGCCTTTTCACACTTTTTAAGTACTTCCTGCAGTCTTTCATCATGTTCTGCCTTGTCTTTTCCATAGACTAGGATATCATCCGCATGGCACAGAGCGCCCTCTGTCCCTGCGATGATTTGAGAGATTCTCAACTGAAAATGTTGAGGCGCAGAAGAGATGCCAAAAGGGAGCCTCTGAAAGCAGTATCATCCGAAGGGGGTGATAAAAGTTGTTAAAGGCTGTGATTCTTCGTGCAGAAGAACCTGCCAAAACCCAGACGTTGCATCTAACTTCGAGAAGACTTTTGCTCCCTCCAGCTGTGCCAGTGTCTCATCAACTGCTGGCAGTATGTCTCTCCCTGCAGACACTGTCATTAAGTCGGGTGAGATCCACACATATCCGGGGTCTTTTATTTGGTTTGGGGACCACCACCATTCCTGCGCACCATTCAGTCGGCTCCTCAATTTTTCTTATGACCCCCATTGCTTCCATCCTGTCTAACTCTTCTTTAACCTGGTCTTTCATAGGTAATGGGACTCTGCGTGGAGCTGAGAGTGCATAAGGAACTGCTCCCTCTTTCAGTTTTATCTTATAGTTTCCTTGTGGCTTTCCAAGCCCTGAAAACACTTTTGGGAACATAGCTCTGTACTGATGGCTCTTCTCTGGTTCCATCTCTTGGACTGAAGCTACCTGTTGAATCAAGTTCAGCTTTATTAGAGCAGGGAGTCCCATTAGTGGCATCACTAGGTTTGCCACCACATACACATTCTGCCTTGTTTTCTTCCTTTCTGTTTTGATGTGTGCTCTCACGATGCCCAAAACCTGCAATGGGCAGTTATCCGGACCTTTAATCTTTTTTGGTGGTTTCATCAACCTGCCATCGCGTACTCCAGAGTACATGGAAGCTGGAATGGCCGTAACTGAGGCTCCTGAGTCCAGTTTAAATGTTATCTTCTCTCCATTCAGGCTGATTTGTTTTAACCATACCTCCTCTGTTTCTTCTGTGTTAACTGACCCCATGAAGGCTATATCGTCTGTGCCACTGTCCACTATTGCTTCCACCCTTTGAGATGATCTGCAGACTGCAGCAAAATGTCCCTTTTTTTGCATTTATGACACTCTTTTTTTTTTAAACAATGCCCGTTTCTCTTGGACCATCTCAGACTCACTCCGCTCAACCAACACTGCCTAGCACCTACTTTATACTCACAGTAGGTTCGCCGCTTTCTGACACCATGTAGAAGGTTTTATATTATAAATGAAAGACTCTGGAGACTTCAGGTAAGTTCTCACTCAAATGCTTTACTCCGGCTTCATAACAAAACTCTCCTTCTTCTTTTCTCAACCTTCTCTAACATCACTAACAGTCGCCGCCTAGCGGGCACCTATGTTATTACACTGAACATCAGTACAATCTCCAATCTTTGTGAGTGTGTTTTTTTGTTGTCCTTTCCACTCCTTATGAGTAGGCCTGGGCGATATATCGATTTTTTTCGATTAATTCGAATTTTTTGCCGTGGACGATTTAAAAAATAAAAAATTCAAGTTTTTTCTCCTCTTGCTATGACGCGCCTTTTGCCCCCCAGGAGCTTCCATAGCCAGGAGCTCCCTCCCCTCTCCCCTGTTGTTTTGTTTCGCAGAAATGCACACACACACACACACACACAGCAGCAACATGGCTACCGCTAATGAGAGCGAGAAGTTTGTTCCCAAGAAAGGAATAGTATCATCAGTGGTATGGAACTGGTTTGGGTTTGCAGCAACAGACGTGGAGCAGGTGACTGCACGCTGCAAAGTTTGTCGTTTGTTGTTGAAGCCCATAGCAACAAAAGGCAGCAGCCCAACGAAATTATTCCAGCATCTAAAACAGAGGCATCCCGCCGAGTGGGAGAAATGCCACTCTTTATGAGGGGAACAAGACCGCTACCACTAACAAACTCCTGCTAAATAGCAACTTACTGTGGAGGAATCATTTACCCAAGGCACCACGTATGATAAGAAAGGGGCACAATGGAGAACAATCAACCAAGCAGTCGCTTTGACCCTAAACAAGTCTGTCTCCTTTCAAACTACAAAGTGTTTTTTTGATGTAAGGGATAATGCCTGACGAGGTGTCCATTATCAGAAACAAATGGATGACGCAGAGGCGGTTGCTTCCACGAAGTCCATTCATTTCTGATAATGGACACCTCGAAGGGCATCATCCCGCTTATACCATGGTCACTTACGAAAGAAATAAATATTAAATCAATTGTTAATACGTTAATGTTGTTTTTGACCATTAAAATCATAAGTTTTTCACAAGAAGCATCTGAGTGGACTATTTAATATCTCTTGTTGTGACGCGTTGCCAAGGTAACCGGCTCTGGCCACAGGACCTGCAGCTCGGTCGGCCACAGCTGTTAAATTAGGCCTAATCAGTGGAGGGAAGTGAGATGATTGCTTAACATTATGTTACGTGATACATTTCGTGGTTTTCTTTGTGTTTACCTTGTCCTTGTCGTCCCCTAAATTGTTCAATTCTGCCAGTGTCACCTCCTTTTGTCGCATCTCCTTCTTATATTCTCTTCTCTCTTTCTCTTCTGCTGCATCCCAGTCTTCAAAATTATCACATTCACCAAATAGGTTAAAGGAAACTATAAAATCACTCATATTGTCTACTGTCTTGCCATTGTGATAAATAAACTGTGAAATAACGTATGTTAACGAATGTTCTGAGTTTCTGTTTTGGTTACCAACTAGCGTTTGAGCCAGTGCAATAATTTAGAACAATCAGGTTATTTGACCAGAACTTTTCACAACACTTTTTAACGGACACCCTGCAGCCAATCAGAATCGAGTATTCACCCAGACCGTGATATAAAACAAAAGAACAGCTTGCACTTTTAGGGAAATAGGGGTCACCTTAAGTTTTTGATTTAAAAAAAAGCAAAACTTGTTTTGAATTATCTCTGTCATTTGTACTTATTGTCTTCTTTAAAAAGTAGGAAAAAAATCGGAAAAAAACGTAAATCGAGTTTTTTGTGAAAAAATCTGAGATTATATTTTTTGGCCATATCGCCCAGCCCTACTTATGAGTGTGCCTTTTGTTCACCATTATTGTTAATAAATAGTTTTCTTTCCACTCTTGTCTCCGGTCTGCATTTTGAGTCCAAGAAATATTGCGTTTAGGATCTTTACTAAAACCAGAAAATTTGACCACATTATAAATTTTAGCTTCACTTCAGTGGCTATAAAACTGTGCATACCTGATCTCATTATGCCTTATATCCCATCCTATGTACTATGCTCTCAGAATACAAGGTTCCTGTCATTCAGCTCAGTGCACAAGCCTCCACATGTCAGCGAATGACACTGTTGGGGTGGCTGTGACTCAGGAGGGAGAGTGGTTCAATCTTTGTCTACATGTCAAAGTATCCTTGGGCAAGATACTGAAGCCCAAATTTCTCTGTGCCATTGGTGTATGAATGGTTAAATAAGCTCGACACGAGCAGGTGGGATAGCCATGTAGTATGAATGTGTGTGTGAATGGGTAAATGTAGACTTGTTATAAAAAGCACTTTGAGTGGTCGTCAGACTAGAAGAGCGCTATATAAATATAGTCCATTTTACTTTTTTTTTTTTTTTTAATTTTGTGACAGACTGGAGACAGTAGATGAGGCTGGTTACAGCACATACACCACCCACACAATCAGCAATGTGCACATTCCCTTATGCTGTTCTCCCTCTACACAAATGACTACACCTACATCCAGAAAGGAGGTTAGACAACTGGGCCTCTACTGCAGTCAAAACAACCTGGAGCAAATGAGTGGCTCGTTATCAAGCCACTGCAGAGCTTGATGACAAGCTGATCATTTGAATTAGGTGTGGTAGAGGAGGGAAACATCTAAAAAATGTAGGGCAGGGGGGCCTGTGGACTGGAGTTGAGAAACACTGTTCTGGACAGTTTTAATCACCCACTTGAGAGTCCTCCTGTCCTGGAGTTTGCACACTCCATGCCAATTTGTAATGCTTGAGAAAAACTGACCTAGAGGATCTTAGGACTTAGAGGATCACTTACACAAGTGATCCTCAGCTTTCACGTAAAGCAATATTTTGACGGACTGGCATAGAAACAAATAAAAACATATTATCAAAAATACAACTCACCATTACGCTGAATATAGTTGCAATTATTGGGAGCCCTGCGCTTGTTTCTCTTCAACAAGAAGGCTTTATTGCCTCATTTGCAAGCCTGTCCTCATATTTTACGCAGAGCTGGTTTGGTGCATGAGAATCACCTGAAGTGATAAACCTGTATTTTAAGTAGGACTGCTGAAATTGTTGTTAAACTGTGCGTTGTTATTATTTTGTTAGGTTCTTCTGTGAATGTGTTGTGTGTGAGTTTCCTTACAGTTCTGCAGTAGAGGTGTGGTCTGGCTGTTTGGAGGGCAGATGGCACACCTGATGTTCTTCCACTGATTCTCTACCTATTTAAGCGGCATGGTGGAGATATCTCACAGCCAGATTGTTCAAGTTTCATGCTAGACTTTGCAGCCATTCCTTGTCACTCATTCATATAACTCTAGTCTTGTTCACCTGTGAGCATATCTTGTTTCTGCTTAGTTTTGTTATCCATAGAGTGTTTTCCTCATTTTGTTTTCTTGCTATAGATGTGCGTTTATTCCTACCCGCTTGCCAAGGTGCAGTTGGCATTTTTGTTCAAGGGCTGTTTTTATGTTTTGGAGATTAAGTTTTTGTTGGTTCGCGTTTGTACTGTTATTAGGGATTTTTCATTCTCGTAAATAAACCGTTTGGTGTTTAAACAGCTCACTTCATTTCCGTGCTTTGTGTCTGCCTCCTTGGGTCCTACTAAATTTATATTAGCTAATCATAACAATGTGTCTGTGTCACGTAGACCAACCGAGACAAGCAGTTTGACATGTGTACAGGGGCACAGGCGGATGCACCTAATTTTCAAAATAAAACTTCTTTCAGACTCTGGTGATCAATAAAATATTTTTTGTTCAGTCTCGGTACCGGTCTGTTGCCCAGTGGTTGGGGACCACTGACTTACACATTATGCTTCAGTTGTGATTTGTGATAACAGACCACAGGGAAGGCCTATGAGGAGGAGAGTGCAGTTGTGCGGAACCTGTACTCTGTTCAGGTCTTAGAGGAAGACAGGAAGGTGGAAGTGTTTGGCCATGAATGGACAAGTTGCCCAGCCTCCCTGTTTGAGCCAGATTCGTCCCTTGACTGAAGTTACGCAATGCATAAAGGAAACAAGGCAGACTACCTGGCTGCAATCAAGTCAGGCCTTGGCAGCTCATGGGGGGAAGTGGACAAACTACCACCTTCTGACAAGCCTGTTGTAATGGTAGTAGATGTCATGGCGTTCATTCAATGTTACCAACATCTTGGGAGCAGCGTCTTCCATGAACTGCAAGGAAAGTACCTGAGGCAGCTCCTTGGAATCCTTCCAGACAAGTGTGACTGCATCCACTTTGTTGGTGATCGATATGATGTCTCCCCTGCTAAAAGTCTGAAAGGTGAGGAATGAGAGAAGAGGATGAAGACCTGCCCCAGCAAAATGAAGGACTACAAGCCACATGATACTCTCCCTATACCTGAATGGAAAGTCTTCATCACAATCCACTGAATAAAGCTAATCTGTTGAACTACATGGAGGAAGCATGGGCAGCTCAGAACAAGTCACTTCCTGCAGGATGGACACTTAATCTTGGTGGAATCTTTTGTGATCCTGGTCACACTGTCCTCTTGTCAGCAGATTGTCACGTTAGCTTCCAGAACTTTCCTGTGAGAAACATGAGGAGGCAGATGCTCACATTGCATACTAAGTACAAATTCTGCACCACAAAGGGGCTGTAGTGGTTGCGACTGGCACAGATGTGATCATGATGATGTCCTGTTCATGCCATCACAGAGGCTCTGGCAGGGAAGTATGATGTTGCAAGCTAACCCTCTGTACAGAGGAGGAAAAAGGCAGGCCTACACAACTGCTATTGAACACCTGACAGACCTTCTGTGCACTGTGCAGGTGCAGTGACCCTGAGGAAAGCCTGGATGTTCAGGAAGAGGTTAGAACAGCAGCACGGCAAAACATGATGTCACTCTATGACAGGTGTGACTTTGGTGGTACTCTAGATGCACTGCGAGCCCATCTCTTTGTGAGCACAAAAGGAGACATGCGTTGCCTTCCACCAACTGAAGATGCCTTCCTATTAGACCTTCACCGATTGACTGATGTCATAACTTGGGGGAATAGTTGATTGCCAATGAAGTAAAGATGAAAATATTGGAAAAAAGTGAGGAAACACTTCATTTTTTTGCATTACAGTGATGCAAAATCATGTAGAAATGTGTTTTAAGAGTTATTTTTTCAGTGGATGTTGTCAGCACATGTGTTCTGTGTATCTGGAATGCATTTAGTGACAGCCTAACCAACCCACTGAGGATTTGAGGAAAAAAATCATTTTTCACATTTTTCCAATAAAAAATAAAGGGTGCATACACTAAAATGGCCACAATTTTTTTCATGATATTTCTGGCAGAGCAGACCCTCCAATTATTGTTTCTTAGGGTCAAAGAACAAATAAAACAAACACAAATAAAAAGTATGAAAGACCGTGTCAGGTTCATCCCATTTTATTGAGCTTTTGAGACTTTGGCTCCCTGACTATATGGGCTCAGTGGTGTGATGTTGTTCTGGTAGCATATACAATGCTACATTAACAGGTAGACATGTTAGTGTAACTCATTTTGTAGCTTATAGGTGTTTTTTCCATTTGATAGTTCTATAATATATCATAATATAACATTTTGTTTTCACCCCCTTTTTTAGAATGAAAAAATAAATATACATTGAATTTTATTTAATTACTGTAAGTACGTTGTACTATACAATTATTCAATCATTATAATTTGTTTCTCCTTCCCATTACATTTAATTTGTATGTGAAAAGTGGATCAGCACTAGGTGGTACAGATGGACTGGCTAATATGTTCCTATTAAAACAGCTGCTGGAGGCAGTGGGTGGAGAGAACTGTGCAGTGCAGTGTAGTTAATCTGCTCTATAAACTGGGGTGGCAGTAGCTCAGTACATAGGAACATGGCTTGTGACTGGAGGGTTGTCAGGCCGAGTATACAGTGTGGAGAAGTGACAGTTTACTTGTTAGCACTAAATTGAATTTCATCAAGAGGGATCAATATGGTACTTCTCCTTCTTCTTAAAGTATATCTGGGTAAGCAGGCAGACAATAACAGACAATAACAATAACAGTATATGGCTGATATACAGTATGCTGTCAAATTATTCAGTGACATTTTCTTTCTGGTGTACACAGAGAAGGACTCAATGAACACAATGCAGCTAATGATAATTGAAGTGACTTTACCCTTATTCGGTAAAATATACCACAAAAAACGAAAGTATACTAATACAAAACACCACAAAAATGACCACAGTGCAATCTGTTTCTGGGTGGCAGGGACCGGCCACCCCTTAACCGCCTCCACCTTTGAGGTGTCAGCTCGCAGTTGTCCCTTCTCCACCACGTAACCTAGGAAGCTGACAGAGGGCATGTGAAATTCACATTTTTCAGCTTTCACATAGAGCTTGTTCTCTCGTAATCTCTGTAATACATCTCTCACATGAGCAATGTGCTCTTCGAGGGAGCGTGAAAAAATTAATATATCCTCCAGATACACAAAAACAACTCTGTTCAGGAGATCGCGAAGCACATCATTAACCAAAGACTGAAATACTGCCAGAGCATTGGTCAAGCCGAAAGGCATAATTAAATATTCAAAATTTCCTAAATGGGTGTTGAACACCGTCTTCCACTTGTCTCCCTCACGAATGCGGAGGAGATGGTAGGCCCATATAGTTAATGCAGGGATGTAGTGTCTTGTCCTTCTTTTCAAGGCAAGGCAAGGCAAGGCAAGTTTATTTATATAGCACATTTCAGCAACAAGGCAATTCAAGGTGCTTCACACAGGACATTGAAATACAATGACAGGGGAAAAAGAAACACATTTAAAACATTGTAAAAGAAACATGTAAAAGGTGATTAAAACAACAAGTAAGAAAACAACACATAAAACCCAAAAATATAAAAACACACATATTAAAATAAGAGTTGCAGTGCAGAGTTTCGGAGGAAAATATAAAATTCAAAAAATAAAAAGCCTTTTAGTCAAAGGCAGCAGTGAACAGGTGAGTCTTTAACCTTGACTTAAAAGAACTCAGACTCTCAGCAGACCTGATATTTTCTGGAAGTTTGTTCCAGATATACGGAGCATAGAAACTGAACGCTGATTCTCCATGTTTAGTTCTGACTTTTGGAACACAGAGCAGACCTGCACCAGACGACCTGAGCGGTCTGGTTGGTTCATACTGGACTAGAAGGTCTCTGATGTATTTTGGGCCTAAAGCATTCAGCGCTTTATATGCTAACAAGAGAGTTTTAAAGTCTATTCTCTGAGAGACAGGGAGCCAGTGTAGAGACCTCAGAACTGGAGTGATGTGGTCCACTCTCTTGGTCTTAGTAAGGACTCGAGCAGCAGCGTTCTGGATCAGCTGCAGTTGTCTGAGTGACTTTTTAGGCAGACCAGAGAAGATACTGTTACAGTAGTCGACTCGACTAAAGATAAATGCATGGACAAGTTTTTCAAGGTCCTGCTGCGACATCAGTCCTTTAATCCTAGAAATATTCTTGAGGTGATAGTAAGCTGACTTTGTAATTGTTTGTATGTGGTTTTTAAAATTCAGGTCTGAATCCATGACAACACCCAGATTCCTGGCCTGGTCTGGGGTTTTTAACTGAAGTGACTGGAGCTGCATGCTGATTTTAAGATGTTCCTCCTTGGGTCCAAAAACAACTACCTCAGTTTTTTCTCTGTTTAATTGAAGAAAATTATGGCACATCCATTCGGATATTTGCTCCATGCATTTACCCAGTGCTTGTATGGGGCTATGGTCACCTGGGGACATTGAAAAGTAGAGCTGTGTGTCATCAGCATAGTTATGGTAATCTGTTTTTTTCTATGATCTGAGCAAGTGGAAGCATGTAAATGTTGAACAGAAGGGGCCCCAGGATGGAGCCTTGGGGGACTCCACATGTAATTTTAGTCTGCTCAGATTTAAAGTTACCTATTGACACAAAATAATCCCTGCCCTTTAAGTAGGATGCAAACCAATCAAGAACTGTGCCAGACAGTCCCACCCAGTTTTCCAGTCGATCAAGTAATATATCGTGGTCGACTGTGTCGAATGCAGCACTGAGGTCCAATAACACTAAAACTGAACATCTGCCATGATCTGTGTTTAGGCGAATGTCATTAAATACTTTGACCAGAGCTGTCTCAGTGCTGTGATGTGGTCTAAAACCTGACTGGAAAACGTTAAAGCAGCTGTTGACTGTTAAGAAGTCATTTAGCTGTTGGAACACAGCCTTTTCAATGATTTTACCTAAAAACGGAAGATTTGATATCGGCCTGTAATTGTTCAGTGAGGTCTTTTCTAGATTATTCTTTTTTAGGAGTGGCTTAATAACAGCTGTTTTCAGGGTCTGTGGGAAGACTCCTGAGCTTAGAGACATGTTTACAATCTGTAACAGATCAAATACCATGACGTGTGAAACTTTTTTGAAAAAATCTGTGGGTAAAACATCCAGACAGCAGTAGGAAGAGCGCAGTTGGTGTAGAATGTCCTCCAGATTTTTGTCATTGATTGGATTAAACTGCGTCATGGTATTTAAATGGTTTTTAGACTGACACAGCACAGATCCTAAACCTGGTGTTGAGGAATTCACGGCCTGTCTAATATTCTGAATTTTCTCTGTAAAGAACAAAGCAAAGTCATTGCAGGCCCTGGCAGAGTGAAGCTCAGGTGCTATTGACACAAGGGGGTTTGTTAGTCTCTCAACAGTAGAAAACAGTGCTCCAGCATTATTTTTGTTTCTGGTGATAATGTTTGAGAAGAAAGACTGCCTTGCATCCCTCAGCTGTAGATTATAAGTGTGAAGTTTCTCTTTATAGATGTCAAAATGAATCTGGAGATTTGATTTTCGCCACCTGCGTTCAGCTTTCCGACACTCTCTTTTTTCATTTTTCACTGCCATGGCATTTCTCCATGGAGATCTTTTCTTGCTAGAGACAACCTTTAACTTAATGGGAGCAATGGCGTCTATCACATTTAACATTTTAGAATTAAAGTTATACACTAGCTCATTGACTGAACCACAAGGCAGGGTTGCTGTAGAAGAAAAAAGTACATCAAACATTTCACTGGTGTTTTCTGTAATGCATCGCTTCTTGATAACTTCTCTCTGATTACTTGTGTGCACAGAGATAGAGCTCTCAAAGAAAACACAACAGTGATCAGACAGGGCCACATCTCTAACAACAACCTTGTGTATGTTTAGACCCTTGGAGATAAGCAGGTCCAGAGTGTGCCCCCTGTTACGTGTGGGTTTTGACACATGCTGACTCAGCCCAAAGCTGTCAAGAGTACAGTACAGTTCTTTAGCCCCTCTGTCATGGGGGTTGTCAGTATGGATGTTAAAATCACCAACAATGATTATACAGTCATATTCAGTAAAGATTATGGACAGCAGTTCATTGAAATCATCGAAAAAGTCTGCACAGTATATAGGTGGTCTGTAGACATTTACTAATATGGCTCGAGGGGAGGACTTCAGCTGAAGAGCCACATATTCAAAAGTAGAAAAATTACTGAAAGATATTTTTTTAAATTGGAAAGAGTTTTTGAATAAAATTGCTTCTTCTGCAGCAGGTTGTAGCGTTGGAAACTAAAGTTCAGTGTCTGGAAATAAACGCAGACGTGAACGGACCTTGTGGAAATGACAGCACTTTGCCGCTGACTCAAAACAGCGGACTGGAGAATGCTAACCTCGCTCACCTTAACTCCATGTCACTGACAACAACAGATAAAGCCAGAAATCTTGGTGTAATTATCGATTCTGACCTGAATTTTAACAACCATTTAAAGCTGATTACCAAATCAGCCTACTACCTCCAGAAAAATATAACCAGAATTAAGGGATGTTTGTCCAAAGAAGACGTGGAAAAACTTGCATTTATTTTCAGTAGGTTGGACTATTGCAATGGAGTCTTTACTGGCCTAAACAAAAAAACAATTAGGCAACTACAGCTGATTCAAAATGCTGCTGTACGAGTCCTTACAAATACCAGGAAAATTGACCATATCACACCAGTCTTC
The DNA here is from genome assembly GCA_037975065.1 of Chaetodon trifasciatus. NCBI lineage: Eukaryota > Metazoa > Chordata > Actinopteri > Chaetodontiformes > Chaetodontidae > Chaetodon > Chaetodon trifasciatus. Next base: position 14,070,089 of record JBBMOE010000010.1, read on the forward strand.
AGATCACTACATTGGCTTCCTATGAATCGAATAATAGACTTTAAAATCTTATTGTTAGTCTACAAAGCATTAAATGGTTTAGGACCAAAATATATTCTAGATTTATTAACTCCATATGAAGTATCCAGACCTCTCAGGTCATCAGGGACAGGTCTATTCTGTGTTTCCAGAATCAGAACCAAACAAAGTGAAGCAGCTTTCAGTTATTATGCTCCTCACCTGTGGAACATTCTCCCTGCAGACCTCAGGTGTGCAGGGTGTATTTGGTGAGTGCATTACCATCTAGGGTGGGTTCTTTAGTAAGGATTTTATAACAGCTTTTTTGAAGGCATCTGGGAAGATGCCTGTTTGCGGAGATGCATTTATAATCTTCGGGACATGACTTGAAACACTGTCAAACACCCACTTTGAAACTTTTGTAGGTACAAGGTCAGCACACGAGGTGGATAAGTTAGACTCAGCTGAGGTCATCTGTGTTTACATCATGTTATGATCCTACAGACCTGTTTTTTGTTTTCCAGTGTGTTTCATTTTTCTGTTACTGTTGCCTGTCTGATCTCCCTCTGTCTGTTTAGCTGGGTGTCCACCTACACCCAGTCAGCCCCGCCTCCTCAGGTGTTCACCTGATGCGCATGATCCTGATTAGGCACAGAATAAAAGGAGAGAGCTCTCTCCTACCTGTTGCCAGATTGTCCTGAATCCCTGGCGGTGTCTTTACTCGTCTCATCGTGAGTACTACACTTTATTACCTCCTCTCCCAGAGACCTTGCTAATGTTGACTACTTCTGCTCTGCCACGAATAGTTTGCTCCTGTGTTTCAGTGTCTACCGACTGCTTCAGCATGTGCCTTGCCTCAAATCCGCTTTGTCTTTGTCTTTTTTGTTTTTTCTCCCACTCCTTTTGAGTGCGCCTTTTGTTTGTTCTCTCCCACTCCTTATGAGTGCGCTTTTTGTTACACCCCTTGTGTAATTAGTATTTTTTCTTACATCTCTATCTCTGGTCTGCATCTCTAGGTCCTAACAAATTTACTAGGCGTAAGCCTACCACATCAGCAGCAATGCTGACAAAGCAAGTTCTTCACAGTGTGATGCAGAGAACTGTGGACAGGTGGTGGAAGTGTTGAGTAGCTGGTCAATAGTGGAGAATAATATTTGATAATAATATTAATAGTAATATATACTTTCAGAATCGGCTTTATTGGCAAACTATGTGTGCACAAACAAGAAATTTAAGACAAAATTTTTCATACAGCTCAACAAGGACAAAGAAGACAAAAACCAAAACTAAATAATATGTTAGGTTGTGCAATAATATAACAACAATAAAAACAAAAAATGATGAAGCAATAAACTGTCATGTTTTTTCCACGCTAAGGACGCAAAAGTTTGCACACAGACACAGAGACAGGAAGGTTTGAGAAGAGCACTGTCTTTTAATCTGTAATTTCAATTTTAGAAAATAAGAATCAGGGCAATCCAACCGTGATCTTCAACGGGCAGGCAGAGGAGTCTAGACTTGTACTCACAACCAACAAATTCACAGATACATTCTGGTGGAGCGAGGCTGGAGATAAATCTGAGGCAGGCGAGAAGACAATAAGAGTCAGGAAGGCAGGTAAGCATCTGAACATGAGCAATTCAGAGACTGTAAACGGTGTGGGGGAATTAGATCAATAAACCTATGAGTTTAATATTTGCACACGTTAATGTAGAAAGGGGCAGCAATCTTCATCAGATCAGAAGGATTTTATTTATTCTTTTCTTTTTAATGCTTATTTAATAATAATTAATGAATTAATGGTCTCATCATCTGACACAGTGATCGTCTATTTCTCCAATTGCCTCATAATATCACAGAACTCTGCTTCAGCCTTGCCACCTTTAAACCAAAAATTCCCTCGTAGTCTTTGTTATTGTAGGGGAATTAACTTAATTTGATGTTGCATTCATTGCATTCCGGGGCACCACCTTCCTCAGCTAAGAAGGACTGTATGGATTAACTATTGTAATGCTGATGTCATGATAATGAATGAACTAACAGTAGACCAGTCTGATAATCTGAAGGGTAAACTCTACATATAGGAATCGTTTATATTCAGCTCAAAAGGACACCGTCTGACCATGACTTGAATGGAAAAAAAAAAAAATTATTAAACACAATTATGAATAATGAATAATGTATCATGAATAGTACGACAGAGAATATAGGTGATCTGAAATAACACAAGCAGTTGCAGAAAGAAATTTATGGCAAGCAATGGCAGAATGAGTTTGCCGATAGTGAGAAGTAGTTAAAGGAAAAATGGGGACGCAAATGCAAAGTTAATTTACTGAACGAATGGTTTAGAGAATTTTGGTAAATTTACAGTATCATAACCTCACGGACCAACTCTTATTCAAACTCGCTTAACATGCCTTCTTGGCCAATGACATTCCTAGAGATGTCTGCTCTGAACTGACACGAAGGCTCCAAGCTGTGTCCGTAGCTCCGATCTGCGCGGCGGTCTGCTGGACGGATCGAGCAAACCACAGTGGCGAGCCGGTGTTGGATAGGGATGTTTCAGGGGCTGGAACACCTTTGGTGTCAGCTACAGACGAAGGAACGGCTTCTGATGGTTGTCTAACCCGAATCAGCGGGTCAGCAGCTGGCTGCAGGTCTTTATAGTAGTTGGTGACCGTAAAACAGGACTTTAGATTACTAACAATAAGATTGAATGTCTCTTCAATGGCCGGTCGAAAAGTGCCTCCAAAATTATTATGACTAGAATTTACATAAAAAATACATCTTCTGAAGAATGAACTCAAGCTACTCAGCGTGACTGTGAGCAGCAACAAAAGACAAAAGAGAAGACAAGACGAACGCAAAAACAGGGCAGAATGAAGACTAACACAAAACTAGATTAGAATAGAAGCTTAGACTTAAAAGGAAAAATTAAGACTGAGAAGGAAAAAGTAAGACTAACAGAAAACTAAAAACTAAACTCAACTGTCCGCTGCATGCGGCAGATGGTATCCTCTCCCCAAGGCGTGTCTAATCACTGATAGGCTGTTGCACATGTGGGATGGTTCGTAGGCGTGCAATGTCATTTCATCTTATAAGGTGTAGAAACTCAATGTCCTCACAGGTGTCGTACGTTTAGATCCGAACTTTAATGAACTTCTCTCTTACATGTAAACAACACAGACGGCAGGCTTCATAGTCTCCGCACCCGTGGCAGCTACTAACACAACAGTAGAGCATGCACCGTCTTCCTCAGCCTCTTAAAGGGACACTACCTCGTTCTCACAACACTACATCCCTCCTTTGTTTTCAAATGAAATGTCCTTCCTTGGTTTGAGGGGACTAGGATTGAGCTAAATAACTCTTTGAAAATATGAGGAACTCTGATTCAGAAACATGCTATTACTTCAGGTAAACAACATAAGATCAGGTATACGACACTGAGCTAATACCTGGAAACAATACTTCTGAAACAACTCTGAACACAGGTAAAAGCTATATGGCCTGCAACATAAGCATAACTGTGATGTGAGGCTGTACTTGGGAACCTAGCGCCTCGACATTTCCCATAGCTTTGCTACATTCTGGTCAAAAGTCTTTGGGGAGGTTGCCTGTTGACCCTCATAGGGTATCTCCTCCTGGCTTCAGGGTCCACATGTTCCCGATTACCCGCATGCCCACCGACGCTGTCATCATCACTGTCGCCATCGTCGCCTATTTTGAGAGGGACTTCTGGTTTGTGTTTCAGGAGTTTGAAATGTGATCTGTGCCTTGTGATTTTGTGTTCATGTCTCTGCGCAGTGACCATTGTTCCTTTCACTGCGATGACTTTGTATGGGTTAGGGTTGAATGGTGTTACGAGTTTTCCTGTTTTCTTCTGGTGTATGAGGACGACGTCACCCTCCTTGAGTTTAGAGTGTGATGCGCTCCTCCTTTTGTCTGCATAGTGTTTCATCCTGTCTTTCCTCAGCTTGTCCGTCCAACGTAGGGCCGCGTCGGAGGATGAGAGATGGACGGCAGCTTTATTGCTATGGGCCGACCATAGAACACGTCGGCCGGGGGTCGGTTGGTGGTGTGATGAGGGGTGGCACGGTAGTTCCTGAGGAACTTGTACAGCTCCTGTTTCCATGGCTTGCCTTCAAGTGTAGCCGCATGTACTGCTTTGGTGAGAGTCCTGTTGAATCTTTCAACCTCAGCATTGGCCTGCGGCCAGTAGGGGGTGATCTTTATGTGGTGGAAACCAAGGTATTTTGCAAAGTCTGAAAAGTCTCTGCTAGAGAATGGAGGTCCATTATCACTTTTCACTACTTCTGGTATGCCCACGGCTGAAAAGACTTTGTCCATGACAGGAATTAGTCTGCATGCTGAGGTGGATTGCATAATCTCGACGAAAGGAAACCTCGAGTATTCATCCAGCATGACCAGTAGATAGTCGCCTGAAGGGAAAGGTCCGCAGAAGTCCACTGCAATGTTTTTCCATGGTCCGTGTGGAAGTTCAGACATTTGTAGAGGCTGATGCTCGGTTTTGAGTGTGGATGACTGGCAAGGAAGGCAGCGGGATATCAGTTCTTCGGCTTGTGCGTCTATTCCTGGAAACCAGACTTTCTCTCGGAGCAGCTGCTTGGTTTTGACGATGCCTTGATGGCTTTCATGAGCAAGGGCAAGTGCTCGGGTATTACAAGTCTGGTGCCCCTGAGAATGAGGCTGCCTCCGTCCAGAGTTGTAAGTTCTTCTCTGATGTTGTAAAATGTTCTCAGGATTGGCCGATCAACTTGTGTGGCATTGTCATGCAGGCTGTTCCAGGCCCCTGAGTGAATCACTTTGACAAGATATTGTAGCAGTGGGTCTCCTAAGGTCTCTCTCTTTACTTCTTCGAGAGTCATTGCCTTGGGGACAGCATGTGCTGCAATGAAAGAGACATGTATTTCAGTATCGACATCATCTGTGATGCTGGGTGGGTGGAGTGTCTGTGGGTGGCGAGACATGTAGTCTGCTGGGTTCGACTTTCCAGCTTTGTGGACCACTTTGAACCTGTAAGGTTGCAGTCTGAGGGCCCACCTTTCTATCCGTGCGGGAGGCTTAGACTTTGGGTTGTTGAAGATGAGCTCCAGTGGTTTGTGATCCGTGACCATAGTGAATTCAGCTCCATATAAGTAGAGATGAAAGTGCTCGCAGCGCCAAACGATTGCCAGTGCCTCTCGTTCCGTTTGGGAGTATCGCTGTTCCACTGGAGTCAGAGCTCTGCTTGCATATGCTACGATGTATGTCTTGTTTTCCACTTTATCAGTCTGCGCCAGGATGGCACCGAGACCGACTGGACTTGCGTCCACAATGACGTTTGTCTTTCTCTCAGGGTGGAAATAGCTCATGACTGGATTGCTGCTCAGCCTGTCTTTTAGTTGGTTGAGGGCCTCTGTATGTTTTGTTTCCCATGACCATTCTGCGTCTTTCTTTGTGAGCTCGCGTAGTGGCTGGGCGATTGAGGAGAAATCCGGAATGAAACGAGCGCTGTAGTTGGCCATCCCCAGCAAGCTGCGGACGTCGCTTGGGTTCTGTGGGAGTGACATGTGTGTGATGGCTTGTATTTTCTTAGGGTCAGGTGAGATGCCTTCCTTAGAGAAGACGTAGCCATAGAACTCCAGAGATGTTTTGTGGAATTCGCATTTGTTCCTGTTGATCGTGAGATTGTTGTCATGAAGTCGTTTGAAAACTTCTTGTAGGGAGTGGTCATGCTCTGCGGGGGTGGTGCCAAAAATGATTATGTCATCACTGAAGTTTCTGACTCCTGGTATTCCATGGAGCACATTTTGGATTGCGTGTTGGAAGACCTCTGCTGCTGAGGAGATCCCGAAGATAAGCCTTGTGTATCGTCTCAGTCCGACATGTGTTGAGAATGTAGTGATGTACCTGGATTCAGGTGCTAGTTCAAGTTGGTGGTAGCCTGCGTTGAGGTCCAGTTTTGAGAACATGGTTGCGCCATTGAGATCATGCACAATGTCATCCACGGTGGGTGCTATGTGTCTTTCTCTTTGGACCGCTGTGTTGGGCAGGCGCATGTCTATGCAAAGGCGTATTTCCTCTGGGTTTTTTGGTTTTGGGGACGCCACAATGGGTGACACCCATGGTGTAGGACCATCTACTTTCTCGATAATGCCTTGGTCCTCCAGGCGTCGTAGCTCCTCCTCTACTTTCTTCCTCATGTGAAAGGGGATGCGACGGTGAGGTTGAACGACTGGTTGCACACTTTGGTCGATGTGCAGTTTGACCTGGAAGTTTTTCAGCTTCCCTACCCCTGAGGTGAGACTAGGGTATTGTAGGAGCAGTTGCTCGGCTTTGGGAAGATTTTGTGGTATGGCCTGAGTGCAGTGTACCACATGTATGAGTCGCAGTGCAGTTGCAGTGTCATGGCCCAGCAATGAGCCATAGTTTCCTTCAACAACGTAGAATGCTGCCTGAGTCGTGTGTCCATTGGCAGAGACCATTGTGGTGACTTTACCAAGAAGGGAGAGGGGAGTTTTCGCGCCATAGGGGTAGATTCTTTTGTTCGACTGCTCAACTTTGAGTTTGGTTCTCAGTATGCTGTAGGCTTCCTTATCCAGGAGGTTGGCTGAAGCTCCTGAATCAACAAGAACATTGATGCTTTCGCCAGCTATCATAACTGGCCTCACCGGTGGTTCTCTGTTCTCAGTATCTTTTGTGACGAATACGTACTCTTCATCTGTACTTGAGTCAGCGGCAGCTATACGACTGATGGGGGTGGTTTCAGCATCATTGGTAAGGATGGTTTTGACCTGCCTGCGTCGGTTAGGCCATGTCGTCTTTCGTGTGCTTTGTGTTGGTTTCATTTTCTGTCCATGTTGATTTGGTTTCACCCTTCTGTCATGGTTAGAGAGACAGCAGCGGGCATAGTGGTTGAGCTTCCCACATGCTCGACACTGGACACCTTTCGCTGGACACGCTGACTGACCACCCTGATGGGGAAATGTACCTCCACAATTTCTACATGTCGCCTTTGGCTGATTTCGCTGTTCAGCGTTTGCCTTTTGGGGCCCAAAGGTGGTCCATTTTTTGTGTCTTGTGTTGGGCAGGGCTGCGACCTGTTCTGTTTCATGTTTGTGTTCTATGCCAGAGGCCTGAAGTTCTGAGGTTTCGAAAGCTCTGGCAAGGTCCAAAAGTCCTTTAAGAGTCATGTCTGGGTCTCTCAGTGCCCGTCTCCTGAGACGTGATGATGTGCAGCTGAGTATTATCTGAGATTTTATTTCTTTGTGCACATTACTAAATTCACAATTCTGGGCTAGCTGTCTTAATCTGGTGTGAAACGCATCAACAGTTTCACCTGGGTTTTGTTTTGATTGGCAAAATATGTAGATTTCATACTCCACATTACAACTTGGACTGAAGTATTCAGTGAGTAGTTCTACTGCCTTATCAAAATTATCTGGCCCTCCTTTTTCAGGAAAAGTCTCAAAGATGTCTTGCACTTGTTCTCCAGCATAGTACAGAAGCATAGTGAGGAATGTTTCAAACCTCTTCATCCACTTTTTCCATTTTGGGGAGAGGGAGGCTGGTTCAGCATTTACATCAAAGGGTGGAAATGAGGGTAATCCAGCCACAGCAGCCATTGTTGCG
>JBBMOE010000010.1:14082304-14169804 GCA_037975065.1 Chaetodon trifasciatus
TGTCAACCAAGACAGTCCTACAACATCCAGAGACTTAAGGTACTCAGGGCGGAACTCATCCACCCCCGGTGCTCTGCCACCGAGGAGCTTGCAGACTGCCTCAGTGACTTCAGCCCCGGTGATGGATGCACCGACCCCCGGGTCCCCAGTCTCTGCTTCCTCTAGGGAAGACATGACAGTGGGATTGAGGAGATCCTCGAAGTATTCCTTCCACCGCCCGACAATATCCCCAGTTGAGGTCAACAGCTCCCCGCCCTCACTGTAAACAGTGTTGACAGCAAGCTGCTTCCCCTTCCTGAGGCGCCGAACGGTTTGCCAGAATTTCTTCGAGGCCGACCGGTAGTCCTCCTCCATGGCCTCCCCGAACTCCTCCCAGACCCGAGTTTTTGCTTCTACAACCGCCCGGGCTGCCGCACGCTTGGCCCGCCGATACCCGTCAGCTGCCTCAGGAGTCCCATGGGCCAACAAGGCCAAACTGTTTACAGGGAAATGTTAATTCGGAGAGAGACAAGATGTCTGGCTGTAGAATACCTTCTCACATTCCTTCAGGGGAGCAAGAGACACAGAAACTACAAAGGTTACCTTTCACCCAGCATGTTTCTCATGGAGATGCTAATTCTTTCTTGATAGCGCCATGAGAGATAAGGACAGTAAAACCGTCTGAATGGACAAGTGCCAAGTCTCAGAAGAATCTACAAAATCAGATAATGCTGATGGGTTGTAAATTAGACTTTCCTAAAGCAAACTGTGTTGTATGTCTGTGTGCCTCTTTTCTATCACACCAGGATAACGAAATCTATATGTTTGAGATAATTTTGGATGTCCTTACAGTACTACCAGTAGTACTTCTTTTGTAAGTCTTTCGTCTTCAGTCGTCTTTGTCTTAATCTTGGTCTTCGTTTTCAGTGAATCTTTGTTCGTTTTTTCTCGCTAAGTGTAGTTGCTTGATAATTTTTATTCAGAAAAACGTCCTTTTCGAGTTTTTATTTATCTTCGTGAAACTTAAATTTTTGCTCACTGCGTTAAGCTGCATAACTTTTCCAAAGTTAAATTCTAGTCACGTAATAATAATTTTGGAGACATTTTCGACTAGCCATCGAAGAGACTCTCAATTTTATTATTAACCTAAAGTTTTTTGTTTTGTTTTTTTTTTTGCCATACGACTGCCAACTCTCAGACCTGTAGCCAGCCTCAACCCACTTGTCTGGGTCAAATAACCATCAGAAGCCGTTGCTCGTCTGTAACTGACACCGGAGGACTTCCAGCTCCTGAAACATCCCTGTCCAATATCGGCTGTCAACCACAGTCTGACTGGTTCGCCGCACAGATCTGAGCCATGAGCAACAGCCTGGAGCCCCTTCATGTCAGTTCAGAGCACGGATCCACCGGAGCGTCGCTGGCAAAATAGGCATGCTTATGCTGGTTTGAATAACGAGTTGGGTCTGTAAGGTTGTAATACTTTCAATTTTCTTAAATTCTCTCAGCCATTCATTCAAGAAATTAACACTGCATTCGCGTCCCCATTTTCCCTCAAAACTACTTCTCACTATTGCCAAACTTATTCTGCCATTGTTTTGCCATAAGTTTCTCCATACAGTTGTTTCTATTACGTCATATCGTCATATAGTCATATACGTATTATTTGTCACATTATTCTGTATTCATATTCATCCCCATTATTGTGTTTAATAAATAAGACTTTTCATTCAAGTCGTGGTCAGACAGTGTCCTTTTGAGCTGGATATAAGCAATCCCTGTATTGAGAATTTACGCTTCAGATTATCAGACTGGTCTACAGTCATTTTCTAATGGCTCCCTGTGTTCGGTGCCCTTGGTTCCAAATTTAAAATGCTTAACCTTAACAAACAACTCCTGCATAAACAATATCTTGGTGGTCGATACAATGTAATAATGAGCATTAATAATTCAAGTTTGAGATAGTAAGATATTCAAATAATGTAAATTCACCTAGGTTAATGTCATTATACACAAATTGTGTAGAAAGAAATGGCTGCAATCACTCCTGCTTTCCTGTCTTGTCTGACTGATAAAAAATTAGAATTTGTTGGACAAGCCTCTATCAGTGTTGCTACAAAAGTAGTGTTCTTTAGGCAGATCTCAAAACATTAAATGCAAAGCATTTTCATTTTAGAAGATCATTAACCAAAAATATTTTGTTAGCCAATGACCTGACATTAAAAGGAGAGTTTGGTTTTCTCAGAGTTTACAGGACCCAAAGTGCTAGGCAGATGAGGCAGGAGGTGGAAAGCAGTTTAAACCGTTTTAATGCACAAAAAATCCGTTTGGGGGAGGCAGAGTCTATTGTGCTGAGCTGGAGCCAGGTGCGGCATTAGGGGTGGGACTGAAGGGCCTGGGCCCACCCACTTGTACAAATGGCCCACCCTAAATGACTTGGAGAATTTTCTTAACATTTATTTTCAATGATTAAAATGAGCGTTTTAATAAAACCCGTAAAACAAAAGCGTTTCCATTTGGAAAAAAAATACAACACTTATTCTGCTATCATCATGTGAGGTCTTGTCCAGTCACAGCAGGCAATCATTGGTCAGCCCAGACAGTGGTGGCTCCTGACAAATTTCTCAGGGGGGGCAACTGTTGCGATGATGGCTAAGATGACCCGTTAAATGAGTAAAATAATAATAAATAAAAGTCAGATAGCTAACTTTACAGTGTTACATTGTATTGTTTAATTTGGTTTTCCTGTGCAACTCACTAAATGGCAACACCAGACATGAATTGTACATACTGTACAGTATTTTTGTATCAAGTTAAATGTCTCAAATACAATAAATTAGGTTCCACATAAAACACTTCGACCGTGGCCATCAACAGATACAATGTTATCTACTAGTTTGCCCATGAAATCACTGTTAGCACAGTCTACAATTTATAGGCACCATGGATGTCATAGCAATAAATCAAATCAAATCAAACTATACCATCATCAAAACTTTTTTTTTTTCATGCACTGTGCGTATAGTTCGAGCACGCATCGGTGCGTTTGAGTAGTCTGCTGCGAAATGTTTAAATCCGGACAGTCGGGTCCCAAATCCTTCACCCAACCGACAAAAAAAATTGAGTTTCACGTAGAGAAACAATCGAGTTTTCCTTCACCACAGTCGCCATCCTTCCTCCGCTAGACATCTTTTCTCTCCTCTGGAAGTAGATACAGCTGTGGTACGAATGCTTGCTGATGGACGTGATTGATTTGACGAATTGTCCAATCACACTAAGATTAAAAAATTGGAAAACAATGCCATTGGTCTAGGCGCACGGAGTTGCGAACTAGAAGCGAATTTTCATGCGCCAATGAAAAGCTGTCTCTGCTTGTAAACAATAAAAAAGTTTGATCGCTCTCATAGACTCCAGTATTACCGTCGCCCTTGACCTGGAGGAGGGTTTTATATTGAATGGCAAATCGCTGGTCTAGCCTAAAGTCGGATGCATTTAATGGTTGCTGGCAGTGTGGCGGGTACCACTACACCTTTGCACAAGTAACAACGCAATATATTTTTGTTTATTTATTTCGTATTTGTTAGGTTTGATGGTTGATCTTGGTAGATATATAACAGAGTCAATATTTCACGGGAGGGGCGGCACCCTAGCGCCCTCTATTGACCAGCCGCCACTGACCCCAGACATGTTTTGCTCCCACATGCACGTCACAATTTGGCAGTTGCTCGGCAAAAAATGGTGACTGAGAAGGGCAGTGGATTCTATATTGTAGGCACAGGCTGCTACAGTTAAATGAATGCATCGCTATGGCACAACAGTGTCATGCATTTTTTGTTAGGCTTTCGCCCTCTGTTTTGAATACAGTTGTTGAATACAGTAACATGTCATTTTCCAACTGTGTAGAAGTGGTGTATTTAGGAAATCATATCATTGCTTTTTTTACATATCTGTAAATGCATTCAGCAACTTGTACAGAGGCTGCTACAGAGTCAATGACTTGCTCATTCTCACATATTTGATACAGCATTGTTGCAATCCTCTTTTTAAGCTGTGTCATTCTCTCCATCAGTTGCTCACACGCTGTGCAGCTCAGAGATTACGCCATGTTGTCTCGGTCTTAATCTTAGGTTTCCAGTCCAGACATGGCAAAAAGGCTTGTCCTGTTTAGAGGTCACACTCACACAGTACTGAGAAATAACAAAAGTGATTAAAAATATGATGGTAGCCTTCTGTTTCTTTCATCAATTTAAGTCCCTGTACTTTATCATGCCATGTCAAACAAAAAACAAGGATATGAGCAGAAGAACATAAGCAAAGCAGACAGGATGCAGGAAAAGTGTCTGCTCTGTAGACCAGTAGGAAGTAGACTGGATCATTGACTGTACTGTCGTAGTTTGCCTCTCCGGCTATTAGGCTGTATGTTCTCCTACTATTTCTCATGTTTTGTTTTACTTGTGTTTAGTGCTTTTGCTTCCTGTGCCTCAGGACTTCACCATCCTCAGTGTCTGTGCCTGCATTTGAGTCCTCATTGTAACATTGTTTCTGCAAATTTTTCTCAGGATCCCTAAATCTTTTAACTTTTTTTAAAAAAAACAAAAAATAAAAACAAACTTCAATTTTCTGTAATTTCCTCTCAATCTCTTTGACTGGACCAGCAAACTCAACAAGTGGAAATACTGCCGTCTATAGGTCTGCCCTAACCTTGTCTTCATTCAGCTTTGTCAACTCAGTGAGCAAGCTTGCTACCTAATCAGCTCATGCATAAGGACATAAAGTTTTTCATCCACCTCAGTTGCTTTTCAAAGAAACTGGTTCGACGGCATCAGCCAGTGGACTTTGAACACAGGAATGAAATAAAAAGTGAGGAAAGAAATGATTTGGAGAATGGGAGAAAGCAGATGAAGCAGTAGAAGGACGGGATGAAAATGTGTTGAGAAGAAAGCAGTGAGGAATAGAGGAGGAAAGGAGAGCAGCAGTGCTGGGAGACGATGTAAGAGAATAAGATATGCATGTAATAATTTTTGCAACTTCAGTTGAGCTCTTCAGAGTGGAGCTCACAGAGTGAGGAAAGTGGAGAAAAGAGAAGAAAAGGTGAGCAGACTGACCAGGGGTAGATGAAATAAAGTAGTGACAACCACATTTACTTGCCATTGTTGCCAATCATTGATTTGTGATTCCAGAATACCAAGAGACCATATTCATATACTGTAAATCCCTTAATTCACCATGGGTGTTCTTCTTGTTTAGTATGATTGGTTATTCCCACCTTTGGCCTGTGTTAGAGAGGCTTTACAACATCTTGGCTGACCAGATTACTAACATGGAGCAGAAACATCCAGACTCCCTGTTCGTTGTTCTTGGGGACTTCAAAAGAGCAAACCTCAGCCACGAACTGCCAAAATAGACAGCGCATTAAGTGTCCCACAAGGGACAGTGACACACTAAACCCTAGCTGCACAATATTAAAGGATGCATATTGCACTGTCCCCCGTGCAGTCTTGGGGCTCTCCAATGGCTGTTTGGTCCATCCTCTTCCAACCTCCAGGAAGAATGTGAAATCTGCCAAACCTGTAGTTAAGGCTGTGAACAGATGGACCACTGATGCAAAACTGGAACTACAGATCTGCTTTGACTGCACAGAAAAAGTGACAAAAGAGATTAAAGTATCAAAGAAGTGCTATGCCAAAAACCTGGTGTAGCAGCACCAGGCTGAGAACCATCAATCCATCAAAGAACCAACTGCTTGAACACATTCTACTTCAGGTTTGATAGCCCAGATCAACACAATCCAACCATCATTGCTCAGGGAAGAGCTCAAAGGAGCTGTAGACAGCCACCTTGTTTCGTGGACCATCAATTACCAACAGACCACAATATGTGAGGCTTCACAACTGCGTGTCCAACGTGGTGTATGCAGCATGGGGGCTCCGCAGGGTACAGTGCTCTCTCCTTTCCTCTTCGCCCTCTACTTCAGATACAACACCAATAGTTGTCAAATCCAGAAGTTCTCTGATGATACAGCTACCGTTGGATGTGTATCGCAGGGGAATAAATTGGAATACAAGGAGGTCATAACCGACTTTGTTGACTGGTGTGCACGGAACCACCTGCACATAAATGCCAGCAAGACAAAGGAGATAGTGATTGATTTCTAAAGGAAGGTGCCACAGACAACATCAGTGAACATCCAGGGCTTTGACATTGAGATCATGGGCAATTACAAATACCTGGGTGTTCACCTCAAAAACAAATTGGACTGGACTAACAACACAGATATCCTGTACAGGAAGGGCCAAAGTCGTCTCCACCTGCTAAGAAGACTGAGGTTCTTTGGAGCATATAGGACACTGTTGAAAACATTTTATTACTCTGTGGTGGAATCTGCAATTTTCTGTGCATAAGTATGGTGGAACTGCAGAATTGATTTTGTGGTTTATCATCTTGCCATTACATCCATCCATTATTTTGTGCAATATACATATTTTCTTCAATATTACATAATTATCTTTTTTGTATCAAGTCTATGCATATACATATGTTTCTTTTATATATTCATTCATTCATTCATCTTCTATACCCCGATTATCCCTTTCGGGGTTGGGGGGGGCTGGAGCCTATCCCAGCTGTCAACGGGCGAGAGGCGGGGTACACCCTGAGCCGGTCGCCAGCCGACTGCAGGGCAACATACACACACACATTCACTCTCACATTCACACCTAGGGACAATTTAGAGTCACCAATTAACCTAATGAGCATGTTTTTGGTCTGTGGGAGGAAGCCGGAGTGCCCGGAGAGAACCCACGCATGCACGGGAAGAACATGCAAACTTCGCACAGAAAGGCCCCCGCCTGACCCGGGGATCGAACCGGTGACCTTCTTGCTGTGAGGCACGCGCACTACCTGCTGCGCCACCGTGCCGCCCTCTTTTATATATTGTGCTACATATTTTTTTTTTTTATATAATGTGCAAAAGTGAAAAACACTACTTAAGCCATGTGCAATTTGTCAATCCATGTGCAATTCCAATCCTTGGCAGCAGTCTACCTACACCTTCAGGACAAGAGACACTAATTTGAGCCAACACCACTTCTCTACCTACAATGCAGTCCTGAGATATATTCCTCAGCATCTTAAGAGCTGTTCATACCATGACTCACCCATTATCACCCATTGACCCATTAACCACCATGACCCATGTGACCCAAACAACTCATTTGATAACTGGGTGGATTTGTTGCTATATAGTCTACAGCTGATCCAGAATGCTGCAGCACGTGTTGTGACAAAAATGAGGAAAAGAACTTATATATTTCTCTGACATGAGCCATTCTGCACTGGCTCCCTTTAAAATCTGAAATGGAATTTGAAATCCATCCTCTTACTTACAAAGCCAGAAATAGTCAAGGACAATCTTATATTAAAGAGCTCATAGTGTCTTATTACCCCACTAGAACACTGCATTCCCAATATGAAGGCTTACTTATGGTTCCTAAGTCTCCAAAGGCATGCAAGGCAGAGCCTTTAGCTATCAAGCTATAATCCTGTGCAGTGATCTTCCAGTTTTTGACAGGGAGGCAGACATCATCTCTACATCTCTAGTCATCTTAAAACTTTCCTTTTCGATAAAGCTTATAGTTAGGACTGGATCAGACTTGCCTCGGACCAATCAGTTACGCTGCTATAGGATTAGACTGTCAGGGGACCTCCAATGATACATCATACCTTACCTCACTGTTCTCCTTGTCACTATCGTCTACTAAGATTCCGGCTATGTGGAAAACTTCTTGCATTGTTCCCATTCCTAAGAAAGCCAATGTGTCATGTGACCTTGCTAACCTGAGACCAATAGCCCTTACGTCTCATATCATGAAGTGTTTTGAGAGAGTGGTCCTGCATCATCTCACTAGGCAGGTGTCTGTTTTTTTTGGATCCTTTACAGTTTGCCTATAGAAGGGGTGTGGGAGTAGATGATGCTTTAATTTTTATGCTGCATAACATTCACAGTCACCTCGATACCACAGCCAGTTCTGTCAGGATCCTGTTTTTTGATTTTTCAAGTGCTTTTAATACAATGCAGCCACACATTTTAGCCAATAAATTAAGCAATTTTAAATTGCATAACAAAACCATTGCCTGGCTTTTAGACTATCTTCTAGCTCATCCCCAGTATGTCAGGCTTGACAAAGCTTCAGACATAATTTTAACCAATACAGGAGCTCCACAGGGGACAGTTTTATCTCCTTTTTATTTTCGCTTTATACAGCTGATTACAGACATAGTCACCCATCCTGTCTAATGCAGAAGTTTTCAGACAACACTGCACTTGTTGGTCTGCTTAGGCATGGCAATGACCTGGCCTACAAAAAAGAGGCACACTCATTTGCCAAATGGTGCAATACAAATTTTTTACAGCTGAATGTTGGTAAAACAAAAGAGCTTATCATCGATTTTAGGAAGAAAAGAGAGGAGGCTGTCCCAGTGACAATTAATAATCAAAAAATAGAAATTCTGGAGTCCTACAAATATCTTGGTGTCCATTTGGACAATAAGCTCAACTGGAAGGAAAACACTGGGGTCTTATTGAGGAAGGCTCAGTCTAGGCTTTTCTTTCTGAGGAAACTTAGATCCTTTGACATCAGCCCAAGGCTGCTGGGCATCTTCTACCAGGGCATCCTGGCCAGTGTCTTATTTTATGCTGTTCTGTGCTGGGGAGGCAGCATATCTATTGACGACAAGAACAGGATTAATAAGATGATCAAGAGGGCTGGCTCAGTGATTGGTTTTAACCCAGACAAGCTTGAGGTAATAGTGGAGAAGAGATCAAGGACCAAGTTGAAAACAGTCCTTCTCTACAAAAACCACCCACTTCACAATACATTTAAGGAGCTCAAAAGCTCATTTAGTGAGCGGTTAGTGATGCCTCAGTGTTCTACTAATCGACTCAGATGCTCCTTTGTTCCTGCAGCAGTCAGATTTTTTAACAACAATCACTAATTAGTGGTTGTTTGTTGTTTTTTTACCTTCTGGAGGTGTAAATTTATTTATTTATCTTTGCCTGTATCAATTTAATTCACTTGTTTTGAGTACTGAGTTGTATGAAGTATCCAATCATGTCGATACAGCTGTTTTTGTGCAATGGTATGGAATTGTTTGTATTGTTTGTCATGGATAGTGGTTGAACCTGGATTGTGGATTACAGGTACAGCTCCTGCCATGGCCCTTCCTGACTTTCACTGCAACTGCTACTACTATTAGTCATACTTCCATTATTATTACATCCATAGTGCTGTATTACGTATATGTAATATCTGTTACTAATACGTACATATATCACATACATAAATATGTCATATATGTATAGACTATGCTATATATACCACATATAGTGTATTATTAGAGTCTATTATTAGAGCTGTCACTGTTTATGTGATTGTAGTTCTCTCTCTCTCTCTCTCTCTCTTTCTCTCTGTCTCTCTCTCTCTCTCACTGTTTCTTTCTCTCTCTGCAAACCCAGTCGGTCGAGGCAGATGGCCAGCCACCCACCCAAATCCTAGTTCTACTTGAGGTTTCTGCCTAATAAAACTAAGATTTTCCTTGCTGCCGTTCAAGTGTTTGCTTATGGGGCATTGTTACATTTGTTAGGTCTACAATTACAATTACAATTTGTCATTTGGCAGACGCTTTTATCCAAAGCGACATAGATATGGGGTTTTCATACAACACAAGCAGGGTTCTAGGCAGGAGAAAACAAGAGTAAGTGCCCTAACACAACTTTCTGGTCCAACTGGACATAGGTGCCAGGAGACAGAGCTACAAAGTAGTGCAAAAAGTGAATAGAGTCAACTGAGAGGGGTTTTTTTTGGTTTTGTTTTTATTAAAGAACAAGGTGTGCAGTAAAGAGCTTGGTCTTTAGTCTTTTTCTAAAGATCGCGAGGGACTCTCCAGAGAACATGGGGTCATTTGGCGGGAACAAAAGGAGGAGCTGGGTATTCTCAGCATATGAAAGTGCAGTGGTGTATATTGAAAAGAGAAGGGGTCCAAGCACAGACTCTTGTGGTACCCCTGTTGACAAGCAGTGGGATTTGGACACTTCTCCCCTCCAAGATGCTGCAAAGGATCTCGATGAGAGGTAGGACTCAAACCAGTGGAGAACAGATCCTGAGAAACCAAGCTCAATGAGTGTGGAGACGAGGATTTGGTGGTTAACCATGTCAAAGGCAGCCGATAGGTCGAGCAATAGTAGAACAGAGGATTGACCTGTAGCCCTAGCTGATCGTATTGTTTCCACTACAGATAAGAGCGCAGTCTCCATAGAGTGTCTGCGTTTGAAACTGGATTGGCTGGGGTCATGCAGGTTGTTATCAGAAAGGAATTCAGAGACCTGATTAAAGACTGAGCTCTCAAGAGTCTTGGAAAGGAAAGAGAGGAGTGAAACTGGCCTGTAATTTTCAACCTGAGCTGGGTCGAGTGTAGGTTTCTTCAGCAGTGGGGTTACTCGGGTTTGTTTAAAAGCAGTGGGGAACACACTCGTTGTAAGTGAGGAGTTGATCAGGTGGGTCACAGGATTGATAAGTATGGGCGAGATGGCCAGCAGGAGGTCGGAGGGTATAAGGTCCAGTGGACAGGTGGTGGGGTGAGAGTTGAGCTGAAGGTTGGAGACTTGCTCCTCTGTGACATGGGAAAGTGAGGAGAGTGAGGATTTATTAGCTGGTGGTATCTTACTGAGTTTGTGAGGCTCAGAGAACTGGTTGCTGATGGTTGAAACCTTATCAGTGAAAAAGAAGCAAAGTGATCTGCTGTGAGCACAGTAGTGAGTTAAAAGCAGAAATGCTCGGAAAATAGTTTCAGAGCGTCTTTGGCGCTACTGATTTTCTCCTGATAATAAGTGGACTTGAAACTTTTCAGGTGGGAGGAGAATGCAGACAGGAGAGTCTGATAGTCACTGAGGTCAGAGAGATCTCTGGGTTTGCTCCATTTTCTCTCAGCTGCTCTGAGCACTGCCTGTTGCTCACTGATGACACCGGTGAGCCATGGACTGGTGGGGGTTTTACGAGCAATTTTGGATGAGAGTGGGCATAGATTGTTTAGAGAGGTGGCTAGTGAAGAGCAGATTGTGTCTGTTGCCTCATTCACACGGAGTGAGGAGAAAACACTGTGAGGAGGCATGGTTGCTGAGACCTCATCGGAGAGTTGAGCCAGTGTGAGGGACCGGAGGTTTTGTCTGAAGGAGACCATTTGTGGTGGAGCTTGAGGATGCTCTGGTAAGGATACAGAGAATTCAATAAAAAAAGTGGTCTGATACATGTAGAGGGGTGACAGTTAGCTTAGTCGTGCAGCAGTTTTGCATTGCAATTAAGTCAAGAGTATTGCCCACTTTGTGTGTGGGAGCGGTGGAGGCCTGTTTTAGGTCAAATGAGGACAGCAGCGTAAGGAAGTGGACCGCATGGGGTTTATATTCATGTCACCCATGACAATCAGTGGGGTGTAATCTTCAGGAATGGTTGAGAGTAGCATGTCCAGTTCAGCTATAAAGTTCCCCAGTAGCCCAGGTGGGTGATATACCACCAATATATACACCTTAGTGGGAGCAGTAACCATGATTGCATGATATTTGAATGAGGAGCAGTTGCTTAGAGGAGTGAGCTTGGTGAATTTCCAGGTTTTCCAGGAGTGCACTTGTGCCACCTGCATGTCCATCAGGATGAGGTGTGGGGGACAAAGTAGCTTTACAAGTGCTTGGATAAATTTGGTTTTGTTTACAGCATACTGGCAATTCCATAGGGCAAAAGAAAAAACAGTGTGAGAAGCTAAGGTTTTCTGAGTGATTAGCGATTCTCAGGATTACATTGCCTTTTATGGCCGATGCGTTTTTTTTTGCGTGCCCTGTAGGACTGGAATATATTAATAGCACATGGTGTGTGTGTGCAGAGAGGCAGCAGGGGTAGTGTAAGAGTAGTGGTGGTTACCTGTGTCCCCCCGTGTCCCTACATTAAAGAGTGTGGTCTCGACCTGCTCTATGTGGAAACTGTCATGATGCAACTTTTGTTGTGATTTGACGTTATGTAAACAAATTGAAATTAATTTAATCAGAAGTTCTCCAACAAATCTCCAATCACTGGCCTCATCACAGATGGGGACAACAGGTAGTATGAAGAACCGACCCAGAGTCAGTGGATTGGTGCCAGCAGAACACAAGATCAATATAGGGAACACCAAAGACCTGGTGGTGGACTTCCAAAGGTGCCAAAACTCCTACACCAGTGAACATCCAGGGAATGCACATTGAGATGGTGGAATCTTACAAGTATCTGAGTGTTCGCTTGAATAATTAACTGAATTGCATTGACAATATAAGACCCCATTTGCTGAGGAGATCAGGTCTTTTGGATTGCAGGTGGTACTCCAGGGGACCTTGATTGACTGTGTTGTGGCACCAGCATTATATTTTGTTCCTAAAATCCGCCCTGAATCTACCCTTCTTCTGGAATCATGATAATGGCCTTTTTTTCATCAATGGTAACCCATTGTCAAGATTTTATCAAATCTGATCAAATTACTTCTGAACAACTGGAACCTGTAGTTTGCAGTGGTAGTATCTCAAGGTGAATGAAATCAGATTTCTTATGTGGTTAATAGAGATTTGTTCGATTAAAAATTAAAATTAGAATCATTACTTTCATATGAGATACAGGAAATGGCAAGTGTAACCTTTTTTATATTGTTATGTTGTCATATCAACATAAAACAAACCATTGTATGTTGATATGTATTTTTTGGAATTTGCAGAGGTGAAGAAAGTGTGTGTGTGTGTGTGTGTGTGTGTGTGGGGGGGGGTGTAACTAAACAGCACACTATTGGGCTGCTAAAAAAGGTTGAAAATGGGCTGCATCTGAAACTCTAGAAGTGAGCATTGGTACTGGCGGGGACATGACGCAGCCTATTTCAACGTCAGTCATAAATACCACCTGTGGGTGCATTCAAGACATGGGGACGAACGAATTTTATTTGGGGTCGAACCTGACAGTAAACACAGCTGTAAACACGGCTCTGTACAAACAGCTGGAGTCTATTGAAACATAAATGGTTGCATCTTTTATATTTGAAATTAGAAATCTAAAGTAAAAAGACACTGGAACAGAAAATACAAGACAAAGTGCAAACAATGCCTGCTTTAGCATGACTTTTATTAACTTAACTTCTGTTTACAATCAACTTTGCAGCCGTTGACTGGGTACACTTTGGACCTCATATAGAATAGCTTTCCATTTCCAGTTACAATTATGTACAACTTTGTTGCGGCGTTCATGTAGGTCACGAGTCTTGATTTTAATATTTCCGATAACACATGAAGGGATCATGAGACGTCTAACCTTAGCTAATCGCCTCCAACGGAAACCAGCTGAGAGAAAGGGTAGAGAAGACAAGATGGCGGAGTGAGTGGGCTGAGCTCTGAACAGA
The DNA here is from genome assembly GCA_037975065.1 of Chaetodon trifasciatus. NCBI lineage: Eukaryota > Metazoa > Chordata > Actinopteri > Chaetodontiformes > Chaetodontidae > Chaetodon > Chaetodon trifasciatus. Next base: position 14,095,739 of record JBBMOE010000010.1, read on the forward strand.
CGGTTGCGACCCTTAAAGTTGGCCGAAAACGCTTATAAAGGACTGAAAAGATCGAAAACGCGGGAATTTAATCGGAAGCGTAATTAAAAGGCAGTTTCTGCCCCTCAGCACGGAGGAGGTCCGGACATTTTTCCGCGGCGGTCCTTGCGACGGCGTTAGCTTGATGCTAATGTCAGCTAACGTTAGATTTCAGTAGCTGCTACTTCGAGGTAGCTAGGTAGTTGACGAAGGCCGTAAGCTTTTTTTGGATTTAGTTTTGGATGTATATACTTAGACTCTGATACGGTATTCGGGTAGGAGCTCTCATTTTTACGAAGATCTATTGTAGCCCGTAGCCTATGAGTAAAGTGAGTAGTGCGAAGACAAATCTATTTTCCAAGTTGGTTACGTCAGTTGTTAGTAATATTGTTTGGAGTAACAGCTAGTATATAATTGAACTGGACATACAGGACTCTGTTCTGCTGACAACCGGCCTGCCACACAGAATTTCCTGAAGAGTCAGATTGAGATTGTCATTTGGTGGACATTATGGCGAGTAGCAGCGGCTCCAAGGCCGAATTCATAGTCGGTGGAAAATACAAGCTTGTCAGGAAAATTGGATCGGGATCTTTCGGTGACATTTATCTGGCCATCAACATCACAAATGGAGAGGTAATGTTAATTAACTGCAGCAACGTCTACATTCGACTCGTATTCTTGTAGGAAAGTTGATAGCCAAGTCATAAGTACTAGCTTTGTAAGCTAACAACCCAATCATTACAGCAATCAAACTGTTCATTTGACTCGGCTTAAGTTGCAACACGTTACATTACTTGGTATTGTTCAGTTTGCTGCATATGCCACATTATTTGTCCTTACTGTAAACTGCGCAGTGACAACAGAGCCGTAAATGTGTCTGTGTGTGCCATTTGCAGGAGGTAGCAGTAAAATTGGAATCACAGAAAGCCAGACATCCCCAGTTGTTATACGAAAGTAAGCTGTACAAAATCCTGCAAGGTGGTGTCGGGATTCCACACATCAGGTAAGGAGGAAATCTTTTTACATTGTGCTGTCGTTACCGAAAAGAAGTACTGTGTGTGTTGAAGTTTACTTTGGAAAAAATCTAACTAATGTGGAAGTGGTTTCAACCTTGGTTGCATTAGGCCTGCTAATCTCCTAACGTAATATAAGTTCGTCTGTTGTAGTAAAGCTGTATTTCAGGCAAACGCTGAAAAACCCCGGCCTGTTTCCGCTTTACATCTGTATCAATTAGTCCTGGTTAGATCCCATATATGCACTTTTATGGTAAATCGTAGCTTTCAGGGGTGAGGAAATTCAACTATGTAGTTGGAAATGGCCGCTCCTCTTTTGTTGTGCTGAGCTCCCAACATGTCCTCCTCTACCCTGTTAGAAAATGGCGGCGGAGCTTAGAATCGAAAACAACAATCCAAGCCACATAGTAGAAGGGTGTTTTCACCGCTTGATTTCAGGCGTTTTTTTTTTTTTTTGGCCTTGTCTTGCCTCAATCTTCAAGGGGTCACACAACATATTCTGTTGCGTTCAAGTAATTGGTAACAGTCAAATGTTGCCCAGCAGCGCAAACGCTGACGTTGGAGAGTCACAAGCTAAGCTCCAGTTACCCAATACGACAATGTTAGAATATACAGTATGCACTGCTATTCATATAGTATGCGGTTTTACTATTAAGTTGTTACTCTTATGAATTAGCATGTGCAATGTTTATTGCTTAGAAGGGAAATATTGTGTGCATGTCGCCTTTGAGGAAGACTGTAATACTGGCCACTAGTTGTACCAAAGTGAAAGTACAGTAAACTATTGAAATTGTTCTGTGCATGCTATAACAGGGAAATAATATACAAAAGTTCAGTAAGCGATGACAAGTTATTTGCAATCAATGCTCATTTAGGGAAAAGGTTAATTTGGGGACAAACAGAAATGCAATAAATTGTTAGTATTTATTTCACGATCATGGCAGCAAAATTAATTGGTATACACATGCATTGTGCATTTCACACCAACCAAAATAGTGTGTGTTTTCTGTTTATTTCGTTGTTTTTTACTAAATCCCACAGAAAAAAATCATTACATTTTTTTCTCTCCATTTTTTTGTCATTCTCTCTTCTGCAACATTAAGTTAATACGTTTAAATTTCATTACTGTTTGACATTTTTGATTAAGTTGACAGGAGATGCATGTTATAATTCCAACAATGGATTAGGCGTTACTCAGCATTGGTTAGTAATGTCAATATGTAATTACCTCAAATTTATTTTAGTAATCAATACAATGAGTCTATTCGTATTGCATGTCTTTGATGCAATTTTGGGGAAAGTCAAGGACTGATATGATATATGGGTCATCGTTGAAAGCACTGCATACTTAAAAAAACTGAAGTGGGTAATTTTGGCCACTGTTGTGCTTTTTGTGTTGATGAGGAAAATATTTATGTTGCCGTGTATGTGTGTTACTTTCCTAAAGTCACACCAACCCATATCTGTCTTATTTTAAAAATGCAAAGTCCAAAACCTGAAAATGTAAGCCTCTATCACACAGAGAACCCACAGTACTGCCGCAAAGAAGACCTGTCTTTTTGCTTGCTTTGCTTCTTTACATTGAACGAAATGATGATATCAGCATTCTGGGGCTCCGGAAGCAAAAGAGGCGTGACCTTTACCACAACAGCGTTGGGATCTCATAGTATTGGGTGATATGACCCAAAATTCACACCACAGGATTTATCTTGTTTTTTGTGGTGACAGTATGTCACACTGTTACAAAAATAAAAGGAAATATTTCTACTCAAAACACAGTTCTACCTCATTGCTCTCTATTAGCAATGTAATGGAACATATCTTAAGAAAAGACAAATGATTCAGTAAGTGGGCACTTGGCTTACCTTGGATTGAGTACAATTGCAATTCAGTAGAGTGGGTTTTTTCCATCTCAGTGATACATCTCTTGACAGTTAATTTATTTGGTCAAAAGTCTCTTGAGCAGTGTAACAGCAGGAATCATATTTAATGCTGAAGCATCAGAGTACCCCACCTTTTGAGCTAACCCTTCAAATGGAGCCAGAACAGATTTTGTCCTGCTTCTCTGGTGCTTGCTGCAAGTCTGGACATTTCTGTTTCCTGCTGCTATCATTAGCCAACTTCTTGAACTCTGGGGTATTTTTTATTTATTTATTTTTTTTTGGGTTCTTTAGGCGTTTTATGAGAATGCTTGTGTTAAAGGAGATGCTTTTCACCCTTCCTCTTGAGAATTTAGCAAAGCATAGTGTGCAGGCTGCTCTATCTTTGTCATCAATGCTTATCCTAAAATATTTACACACTGCTTACATTGATCATCCCGTCTGCCTACCCAACTGACGTTACTGCCACATTTCTATAAGGTGGTTTCAGAGTTTTTATAATTGCAGAAACACCACCTGCCGCCCAAACAGCTGTCTATTCATTCAAGTCCAGTTGGCATTTTTATTATATTATTTTTTGATTCACATGAAGAGTGTTTGATTAACAACTTGTAATTCATTGTATGTGTAAATTTTACTAGCTTCCAATTGAAAAAAAATAAGCATGATGATAGAGAAACGTGACCCTCTCTCTGTTTCAGTACCTGTGTGTGTGTGTGTGTGTGTGTGTGTGTGTGTGTGTGTGTGTGTGTGTGTGTGTGTGTGTGTGTGTGTGTGCGCGTGTGTGTGTGTGCGCGCGCGCGTGCCCGCGCCCGCCCACCTGCCCGTTGTGTCCTGCTAAGTGCAGAGTCATCATCAGTGTTTCAACAAATCTTTGCAAAATAATTGATGACGTTACTCATTGAAAATTGCAAATTACACATACAGGGGACATCCTCATTGGATCGGCTACTTCAGAGAACACCAGTGGCAGTAACTTAACGATTGAACAGGAGACATCAAACTTCACTGAAAGTGCTGCATTTTCTATACATGTCACTCAGATGTTTATGGGCTTCAAGAATTAAATAACCAATCAGTTTCCGTTATTTCCATTGGCCTCTTTACAGCAGAGCTATTTCTTAACTTCTTAACTTTCTTACTTGATAGAATATGCCACCAAATTTGGGCCTTGACTGCAGACTTTTTCTTAAGGACTAGCTGGTTACTTTTCTCCACTGGCTGGCTACTCGGTATCCTTGTGGAAAGCCTTGGGAGTACATGAGCACAGCATCGGATCTGATACCTAATACTGCTATCTGTATCGGTGCATCCCTAGTTGAGGGATTCTCAACTGTCTGTTACAATTTAGACAACAACGTTTGTCTAGTCTCCTGAAATAGCACAAATGTGAGAAGGTTATGCAAAATAAGAGAATAAAAATTGTAATTGACTGTAGGCTTTTAATTGAATATAGACCTTGTTAATGATGGTGCATGGTTACATTGTGCTGCTTATCATGGCCTGATTCACCACTAGTAGAAAAGAAAATACTCCCTAGCGACTGTATGAATTATCTCTATTCTATGAGGAAAATTTCATTTAGTTTGGGGGAATCAAAATAATCTGTCTGCTGTGTGTTCTAGGTGGTATGTTTGGCACCAACCTGTTAGTTTAGCACCTTATAGCTTTTTTTTTTTTTTTTTGTCAGGGTGTGGCCATTTTGGCCTTCAATAAATACAAATTTATGGGCTCATGCAGCCAAAATGTATGGCATTGAGGCCAAAACCACAGGTATTGCACCTGTGGTTTAGTAAGTGATTATTACATATTATGAAGACAACAAAGTATAAAATCAACAATTAGGAGTCAGTGTATTCAAAAGGAGGATTGAGTGTATTTGAACTATAACACTTTGTTTCCAGAAGGTGCTACCTGATTTTTAAAGAATGTGAACAATCGTTACATTAATTGCTATTATGTTTTGATGTTAAAATCTATAAGGGTGATAAAGATTAATATGAACAAGTTTCATAACTCAGTGCGTTAGAGTCCGAGATCATAAGCAGTCACAAAAATTACAAACACCCTTTTACACATTAGACATTAATCAAACAGATGTGAAACTTCTCAAAGTGAGACTACAAGTTTTGACTTGTCACTAGATACACTTCAGATACCCAGCAGCTGACAGAAAGTGTTGATCATATGATACAGAGGACCGGTTTGTGGGTGGAAAAACTAATTTTAATGTTCAAACAAAGGGCAACCATTTACAGCATATGGATGCTAGAAACTGAGTAGTTAGCTGATAATTTGCCTGATCAGCCACTGTCAGTCATCAACACAAACACACATGATTGTACTGTAAACCATAAACAACTACAGTCAATGAATGTTTGTGAACCATGTCATACTTTCAACAGTTACCTGGTGTTTCTGTGGTGGTGAGAAGAAAAAAATATATAGACTGTTTTTGTATTAATCAGAATTACACCATACTCCCTTTAAGAAATATGACCTATTATCAATTCCTTACCTGTCCGCTAAAACAAATTATTCTAGAACACATGATAAAAATTGTAATTTGCCAACAGTCTCCTTGTGCATTCAGCATCATGAAGGTGAAATTGACAGTTCATTCAGCCTTAGTATAATCCATAAAGATAAACTACCTTTCCACACAAACATATTGTGAATTTTGCCGCCTCAACCCCCTGCGAGCCTCCATTGGTTAGCAGCACTCTTAGTGGGGACAATCGGGATACTGAGAGGCAAACCGTTTGAATAGGGCCATTTGGCTGTGGCATAGTTCCTACCCTGCTCTAAGATTATTCAAGTACCTGTGACAAAGTGTAGTTGTCCACAGATAATACTTGTGAATTGATATATATTTGATATACTAGACATTAGTCTTATAAACTGTTGATAGTCATCTACTTTTTTAGGACTTTTTTTATGAAGTATCTACCGATGTACATGTTAAAATGGCTGACAAAGACAGAAAACAGGCAACATTTTGCTGGTATTGATTTTCCTTCCCCATTCCATATCTGGCTAACAGCACTAACATATACAGCCATATACAGTATACAGTACAGCTGGCACATGCCTGAATGAAGACAATGACTGTGGAGCCACTACACCATGATGACCTGGTTGATACCTGAACTTTGAACACACATACCGTCTTTATGGATTTTACACTGCTTTGTGAGGTAACTGCTATTATGGATATAAGCACACATGGGTTGGATGTCAATTGTACATTTTTGTGTACACCTCATTGCCATTGTAGAATCCAAGTGAGGTTTAAGTAGGCACCAGGAATTGAGTTATAATAATGGGTTGTAAACCTCAGGCCATGTGCACCGCTGCTGTTTTTATTGTGCTGGGTAGAAAAAGTTGGCCCGTTTTTATTACTGATAAATTGATTGGTTTGCTTATTAACCAGATTTTCCTCTGATAGGACAATGGATATCAGTTGAGGCTGAGAAAAACAGCCATGATTGTGTTTTGGCCCACTTTTTCTGCAGGTTCAGAAGCAAAGCTTTTACATCTGTAGCGCAAGGGCTTTTCTATTCATTTATCTTTGTGCTGGAAATACTGACTTCATGTTGCAACAAAGTCTTGTTAGAGCCTGTCCAACCTGCTGGTCCTGCTGCCCCTCCTTTACTCTTCCTACAACATGGCTTACCTTTTGTACAGTCACAACCTGTCATAGTTTGTCTCTTCCCCATTCTTTCTCTGTTTTTTAACACTGATTGTGACTTCCTCTGGATTTCCTAATTTAAAAACCACATGCGAAGCAATGCAGCAAATATACTCATGTCTATTATTTGTGTCTATCTGCTACACCAACCAGCACACATTTTAGTGAGAAATTGTAATTTCTGAAATGGTTCACCCCTCTTCTCGTCTCCCACAAAAATAATGATAACGGAGACTGATAACCGAGATTGAAATTTTGGGACAAAATGCAGAATCTGGTAAATTTGTATGGAAATACAGTTCATCTTCATGGGTTACATCAATGCTGAATTGACAAGAAGTCGATATATGATGCCTTTTCTTGTGTTTCTAGAGTAGTGTGTTTTTGCAGAAGCATAAGTAATTGTCAATATGTCATATTTCTTATAGGGAGTTTGCTATAATATTTTACCTGGAGAACACAGGGAGTTTCTGTGTAATGTATATGTATTTATGTATGTATGAACATACAAATATATGCACTTACATGTATGTATATGTATATTTTTTGCACTTTGTTACCATCACAGAAACACTAGATATCTGCTAAAGTATAATAATTGATTGACTATGGATATTTATTGGTTTGATTAATGGTTTACAGTGTTGATATTGATTACTGACAGTGGTTGATCAGGTTGATTATAAGCTAACTGTACTTAGTTTCTAACTAGATTATGGAGTAAATGGTTGTCTTTTATGTATGTGTTTTAAAACTGCTTTCCTACACATCATGTGCTTGATGGTGTTATTAGTGACTCTTGATGAGACTTGAAAGCTCAGTATTATCATTACCTTTTTTAGCTTCACTTTTATAAATAACATTAACAACTATTCACCCAGAAAAAGTTGATATCATTATGTCCTGCATGTCTGCAATGTATCTAGTGGTGAAAAGAGAAGAAATTTCTCCTCAGTGTTTTTGTTTTGAATTGAGTTTTAAGTCAGTTTTGTGACTACTATTATGAGTTGTCTCAAATGCCCATAATTGCATGGCTTTTCAAAGTTGTTCAGATTAATCCTGATCACCCATAACCCATGTGTAGACTTAATTTTATCAGCAAAATATAATGATAGCAATTAATCTAAAAAGTTGTTCACATTTAAAAAAAAAAAAAAAAAAAATCAGCATTTTGTGGAAAAGTCAGACATTTAAGTTATTCACTGCTAATAGCTATACTTCCCCCAAGAAATACACCTTGTTTTAATTATGATTGCTTGCAACAAATTCAGTTTGTAGACTATAAAAAACTGTAATGGCTAACAATGCAGCATGGAGGTTATTGATGTATGTTTCCATTTTGCTACTTGAAGTACAAAGCCCAGCTCAAATCTCATCTGTCATAAAGTCAGGCAAAATGATTCCGAATTAGATGTGAAAATATTATGGCTGATTATGCTGTCTTCGCTACTTTTCTGGTAGAAAAAAATTAACCAAGGAGATGCAAATTTTAAATATTTTTGTTGCATTTGAATGAAGTGTGTTTCACGATGATAGAATGATTTGTCTCAGTGAATGGAGTCTGTTTGCTTTGGCGAGAACAATTTAATGACTGTTTATGGTTAAACAAGGTGCAACCCAGTCGTTAATGAACATTAAGTGGATGTACATTGATGCACTAAAACCCAAAGGGATTACGTTGCAGCCTATTATGGGGCTGGCAGCTGCAGAGCTCTTGCTCAATACTGAAAGAACTTCAAAAACTGTCATTTCCATTGGTCACTTGGTCAAAATGGGGCCCATGATTTCTCACATTTATCCAGGACATTGAAATCTTCCAGGACATTTTTATGTTGAAATAATATGTGTGTAATGTCTCCCATTGTATTGGTTTTCTTATGGACCTAATGCACAAAAATAGATATTTGAATGGCTCAAAGCTATGTGGTCTCCTTTTTTTCAATAGATGGAATAGACAAACATAATTTTTGCAGTTTTGGCAGCCCCAGCACATCTAAGTAGTGTGACACTTAATGTATAATGCGTAGTAGCAATGCGTAGTGATTATGCACATCTGTTACTATTATTGAAACTGCAGCCTGCAGCCACAAAATGGCTGCAGTGTAATCCGCCCAGGGTGTTTGCGCATCATGAACGTATCACACTACAAGTAATTGTTGTCACTGCTGACAGTCTCAGATTGTTATTGTGTCTGACAACATAATGGAAAAGATCCCTACAGAGATAACTCTTTTTGTTAAAGAGTAAGATCCTTTTTGTTAAATCAGAAACAGCTGCTTTTTGCTCTCGCCAAAAACCAACATACTCCCATTTACAGAAACAGTAATTTTATCATTGTAAAACACACTTCACTGAAACTTGACAGAAACAGAATACTCGCAGTCCATTAAATCAGAAGAGGAGCGAGAGACAGAGTGGACATCAGAGAGGCAGCGAAAACTGTGTAAAACCACACTATTTTCATATCAAACTTTTTTTTTTTTTTTCATTTGGTGGCCAGGAGTAACCACGAACCTGCAGTGTTCCCATACAGTAGATATAAATGTCATGGTATGATCCTCCAGCTCTGATCTCTCACTTGTTTGCCATTGAGATGGCAGCAGCCTCTGATTGTGTTTGACTAACCAGGTTAAGGTGACTAGCATGCTACAGCTGATAAACAATTCATGCACTGGCAGAACTTTCCAGGCAAAACGTGTGCTTTGGGAATTTTGTTCCACATATGAGAGAAGTAAACAAAATATTTTGACAGTAATTGGTTGGTTCAAAGGGTGTGACCAAGGAACCAAGGAAGTTGCATACTGAACCAAACATTGTATATCCAGCGGTTCAGAGCGAATACACATACACCCCTAATGTCTTTCATATGTTTGCTGCTGTAACCCATTTGACTTGTGTATCTTTTGCCATTGCGCATGGGCAACCAAACTAGGTTCACCTCTGAGGAGTAGTAAAGATGTTGATGTATCAGTAAACAATACCTGGGACCACACACTTAAAACCTCGTAACATTCCGACGGACGGCTAATCCGAACATTTTTCATTGTTTTTTTCTTCCCATCTATTGACACAAAGGCTACATTTATTTTTATACTGTACACTGTGAGAATGCTTAGATTCCAGTGAAACGATAGATGCAAACCACTTCAAGATACAATCACAAGGGCACAATTAACAACAACAGCAGACAAACAACTGTGTTTAAAATTAACACAACTTGAGAGACGTAATCCTTGAGTTGCCTCAGTGATCCACAGATCAATAATAGACAAAAATGGTCTGATAATGTCCACAAAGGTCCACATGAGCCACTGCAAGATATTTAGTCCAAAACCAGATAGCATTCCATAAGAGGTTGTTTTCTCCTTTCAAATTAGCAGGTGATGCACTGGTCATCCCCTTGTCTTCTGTGTTTTCCCCATTACGCCATCGAGAAACGTATGCTGATTATCTTGCCTCCAGTTACTCTCTGGAGTCTCAGGTTTCAAATGACACCCCATTTGCCTAGCAACCAGAGAAGCTGGTAACAGTCTGAGTCCTTCTCTTCTCACCTGTGAAGACCAAGCCAATCACAACCAAATTTGAAGATGACTGATGCTTTGAATAGCCAGTGAAATTCTGGACATGCTGATATGTCACTTCATTGGGTTATTTCAGTGATATATATAGTAAATGGCTTCCGAATGAAGATATATAGCAAAGTTTACTAATAAATACCTTTAACAGTGTAGTTTTAACAATGTAGATGACGCCTGAATGCACTATTAGAGAAAACAGGAAAAAATTTTTTTCGTTTTGTTTGCAGTTAGTTTAGTTCAGTTTCTTTGGTATTGTTACCAGTTTTTATTTATTTTATTTTTAGAGTGTAAGAGTGTATTTTATTTGTAGAGTGGAAGGCTTCATGCTGTGGTACCGTTTTTCCAAATGATGGTTCAAATGGTTCAAGAACGGCTATCATTTTACTTTTGGTATGCCTTGGATAGGTGATTTCGGCTCATTTTTGCTGAAATGATTAATAAAAATGTTATTGAATCCTTTCACAAGGAAGCTCAGAGTCAGATCAGTGGTTTGTCTGTGATGTCAGTTCAGACAATGTGCTATGATTTATTCAGAATGACCAAAGAACAACTCTCATGTCACTGTTGTGTCACCAGGTGGTATGGCCAAGAGAAAGACTACAATGTCCTAGTCATGGACCTGCTTGGACCCAGTCTGGAGGACCTGTTCAACTTCTGCTCTCGCCGTTTCACCATGAAGACAGTCCTTATGCTGGCAGACCAGGTAGCTATCTGCTATCTGTGTGGAATAAGCATGATCACTGCTTGGGTTTTCTCTGGCTACTCAAGTTCCCTCCCACAGTCCAAAGACAAGCAGGTCTTTTGAATAGGCTTTTTCATAGCAGATATTGTGACCTGTCATAGCAGGAAACCACATTTGTGAATTATAAAATTAACAAAGGATCTGTAGCACATGCTGTCATTGGCTTCAAGATATTTTAGTTATTACAGGATAAGTTGTCAAACAAATTGAATTGATGGAGCTGCTTTATTAGAAAGTAAACACATTTCAGTATGTCATGTAGAGAATTGAGAGGACAGTAACTAAATTTGTGAAATACATAACGGTGTCCCTTTTTTCCATCTTCAGATGATCAGCAGAATTGAATATGTACACACAAAGAACTTCATCCACAGAGATATCAAACCAGACAACTTTCTCATGGGCATCGGCCGTCACTGTAATAAGGTAAGACCAGTCCAGGTCCTCTAAATACTGTAAGTATGCATTTTTGAAGGCCTCTAGCTGTTGGCAGACAGCTGTATGTTGTGGTAGCCTTGTTAATTCCACAGCCCTGGGGCCCTATTTATAAAGCTCCATGATACAAAGAGATGGTCTGAGTGACAAAATTTTCAAACTTTGCAGTGAAGACTGCATCAAAGAAAAAAATTTATCCACAAAGCATCTTAGCCCTTAAGAGGGCTCCTAAGGTGAAAACCTGTTTGGAGTGGGGAGGAGGACTTTTAGTTTGTACTGATTAGTTTGTACAGGAATAATGTTTGTGGTTGCTCTCATTAGAGTTTTGCTCACATCTCCCACTCAGTGCAATAACATTGCAACACCAGCAACCACTGAAATTGATGAAAGCTCAGTTTTTTTCCTCTGTTAATAGATTAAGTCCTAAAATTACCAGCATGGTAAAGCAAATAGCATAATAACTATTAGCATGTGAATAGGTTACTACACAAGTAGACCTGTGCTTTCAACTATTTTGTAGGCAGCTGTAAAGTATGGCTTACGATTTGTTCAACAGAGATGTGCATTACATAAAACACTGTTCATAATTACACCCTCTCCTAATAAGAGACTAAAGTCTGTGATTACCCCTATGAGTTTCACTGTCCACTCTATGCCAGTTATCACTAAGAGTGTATTTTTGTTTTTTATCTATTTTTATTTTTCATTTATTTTGATCAACCAGTCACACCTTTTTAAAGTGATGTGTCATACCTAGCAACAACACTTCAGTAAGGTGAAAGTTTCTGGCCTCTCCTTGCTTAGAGTTGCTCTCTAGAAAATTTTAGGCCAAGTTAGAGCTTGCTGAGAGTATTCCCAAATGTGCAAATTTAGCTGTAAAAATGATGATCTTTTTGTGGGGATGTCATATCTATACTTACTACTTTGATAAAGTTTTCATGGCTATGAATTTGACTCACTGTCACTGTTTGAGAAAATCCTTGTCATTAGTTCTTGGTCCATGCCAAAGTTTTATGTAAGCCTACCTAAACAATAATCAAATGTACTTTTATCACTTCTTTGACTGACAACAACACTGCCTGGTCATAGCATCAGCAACATTATTAATGTCAAGATGGATCAATATAAAAAACATTTATTGTGATTTTATTTTGTTTTATTTTTTATTTTTTTAAGTTTAAGGTTTCCATAAACATACGTGCGTGAACATTACAAGACCACTGGTTAAACAGTTATTGGCAGCAATCAGAAATGCACTTGTGACCTTGAAATTCTAAGGCTTTGTCTGCATTCGAAGTGGTGTGGAGAAATTGAGTTTCAAAGTTTAACATCCTAAGTAGCAAAAGTTAGGTTCAGCAATGTTGTCTTTTATTTGTACAGATAACAGGCAACCCTAGAGTTCATATAAGGTTGCCTGTGACTAAAATAGCATGGCTAAAACTAAATTACATTTATAAAATTGATGGTGATGGTAATACATTGACAATGATACAAATGAAGTATATATTAAAAAGAAATTATCTGGCCCATCCATTAGTACCAAAATTAGGGCTAACTCTAGACTGAGAATTCCATTCCAAGATATTGTAATCTAGGGGACTGAATGTTAAGCCAAGCTTTTCATATATCTTGTTAAAATGATTCCTAACAATGTTGCTAATACTATATTGTGCCAGCACACCATTCAGCATTTATGTAACATAAATGAAGCAGAAATAATACAAAATTGGTTAGGAATCAGTTTAATAGTGGACTTAGCTTAACTTGGGCCTGAATCCTCAACCTGAAATTGGCCCTGTTGCTGTGCAAGGGCCTGCTGTCCTGCCATGCGACACTCCTGAGATCTTGGTGATGAGCAGGTAGAGTTACCAATGTGGGGTCTAGGGTTGGGCGGTAATCCGGTAATAAGGTATCCCGCAGTATCTAAAAATAGCAAAGGTATCAGTTTCATTACCGTCATTAAAAACATTCTGTGCATATAGGTATACAGGGGCCTAACATAATTGTAGCATCGTCATAACAAAAATGAAGTCCACTCCGTTCAATGTATCTGGTTGAATTTTACTTGAGAAAAAGGTGACAAAAAATGAACCTGAGCAGTTTTACAGATGTTTTAACACAGGTGTGTCCAGGCGCTCATTTAGGCGCATCTGGGCAGAGTACCGTTATCTTGTCCATGCAAGCAAAACTCCTATGTTGAAAACACTTTTCAGCCTTTTTTCTGCTTGCTATTGTTCTTAGCTCTCATAAAAGAACGAAATGCAAATAAAACAGTAAAATAACACTTGGGGCTGCTCAGCAGAGTCCTCTGTGAGCGCTCTGTTCATTCATGAGACGGAGCGGTGAAACTAACTGTGTGGTTACGCCGATCAGTAGTTCAGCGACCCACCCAAATTCACTATAGAAACACCAATGATGATCCAGAAGGAAGTAACCTCAGAGATAGGTTATCGCATGAAGAGCACTCCCTCCAATCTAGAAACCCCCTCCTCTTTATGTAAACAACCAGGACCTTTGTGATTGGTCTCAAACTAACACACAGTCATAAGAGGAGACATTAGCAGCATTTTTTTCAGGCTGGAATATAACTTTTGACCACAAAACAGCAAAGGTAAGACATACTTTATGATTTAGCAAAGTTTTTTTTCTGCGCGTTTCCGTTGCAGTGAGGAGGCAGACATCTTCGTGATCATCAGAGACTGCTTTCATATGATACCAGTCTTTTGTGGTTTGCGTGAAGTGGTGAAATCAGCAGATGCAGTGCCTTTGATGTGCGCTGTTTTCGTGTTTTCGCTACATGAGGATATAATTTCTTGGGGTATGAATTATGTTTCATTTGGATGGCAATGCTTGGTAGAGGCTTTTAGCAGAGTTTCTCCCCGTCATTTTGGTATGCTACAAGTTAGGATTGGTGCTTCTTAGCATGAGCATTGACCGTCTGAACGGCGCGCACATCATGCTGCCCTGCAAAGTGATTTCTAATTAGTCACGGTAATACCGTATACCCCAGGAAAATGTGGGGAAGGTTTGATGGTATCAAAATTTTGATACCGCCCAACTCTAGTGGGGTCTGTTGTATAAATGTCCAGCAGCCTCTCTTAAAAGTTCCACAATACACATGCAGTCCTTGCTGCTGAGATGCACTGTTCCTTTCTTTTTCAACCAATTGTAATTGTTGATTGTTACCCCAGAAGTTGATTGACAAGTGTCCTGAAATAAATATGCCAATATTAATATATTTCATCACTTAGTAGGTTTAATTTGCAGTTTATTAATTAACTGATTTACTTATGTATTGTCTATTTTATAAATGTAACGTAATTATGACCAACCTAGTGTTTCATCAATAATCCAAAGACATTCTAAATAGATAATATCAAACTGCTGTCACGTTCTTCAAAATGGTGTTTAGACTCGATGTTTTTCAGAATAGAATCATGAGAAGACAGTTTCCACGTGGAATTAAAACTTTGTCTGCTCAGACAGGACAAAAATCAAGGATTGTATTGAGAAAAGACAGTTTGGTCTTTTTTAATACACAAAATTAATGTATTAATTGTGAATAGACTTATGATATATTTGTCAACAGACAACAATCTAGTAAAATAGTTTATTTTAGACACTAAAACAGTCCAATCAAAAACATGGACAGAAGGGACTTAACTGTCAACATTGTCCAGTTTTACTAACACTACAATTCAAAACAATGCAACAAATTAGCTTTCACACTCCATTTCTGCTAATCCTTCCTCTCCATATTTTAGGCAACATTATTTTTTTGATTGCTGCTTTGTGTCGGTCTGTTGGTCTTTACAGTATTGGGCAGATGAAATTGTAATACTACAGTTGGGCTCACATATGTAATTCAGGAGATGGCAGTTCCTTTGTGTCAGTTAATTTCCATTTTGCTCCTGTTTTTAAGGTTTAAGGTGAAGGAGCATTTATAATAGTATTTTGTTTTGTTTTATTGAATCTGCAGTAGTTTGACTGAATATTTTTGCACAATTTGAACGAACTTACCCTTACAGTCTGTCTGCAATAATGCTGATAAATGCAAGAAGCCGTAAAACAGTGCTTTCAAATTGTTTTCCTGCAGTCTACTATCAACTGATATGCCAAAACGAAAGGAAAGAAGATAAAATCTCCTCAACACAATATCTAATGTAATTCATCAGTGTTTTGAATATACCAGGCCACACAATACAGGTATTGTCACTGAGGTACCTTTTTGTAGGAAGGAGGACTAGCCAAAATGATTAAGGTCCTCTTATGTAAACAAACTTTCCTCAACTTAATTAATTCCCCAGATAATTCTCAGTGTATCCTAAATGCTGCGGGGTAGTGTAGCCAGTTTCTATTTACTGGATTCTTGCTGAAGAACTGATTCTGCATGTTGGACAATGATGCTGGTTTTCTAACTACCCACACAACAAAGACCCTGTTTACACCTGGCATTAGCATGCATCTTGGTTGATTGGATTGGATTATAGGTGGACAGTGCTAAATACAACTGTAAATGACCACCAAGACCCATTGTGATCCAATCACTCAATGATGCGCCTGGGACACATGTGACCATATATCATTTATTGTGTAAATACCAATGCGTCCCTGACAAGGGCATAACCCGAGCATACCTCATCAATGGAGAACGTGGTAATTGTGATCCTATTTACACCATTGTTCATATTATGACCCAGACATAATTCAGTTGCTGCCTTGCATGCAGAAGTGTGTTTTGAAACAACTGCACATGAGAATTGGAATCACCTTCATTAGACAAGTATGTGTGCGCATCTGAAGTAATGAATATTTGTTTTATGGGTCTTGTGCCTGACTCCCCACCAGTCAGTAAGAACTGAAAAAGCCCCTTGGATGAGAGGCAGAATGTCTGTCAAGTCTCCACAACCAAGTCCAGTTGCCTTTGATTCATATTTGCCTTGACAGACATGAGCACAGAGTACGTTGGATAGCATTGGCTGTATTTTTAAAGCAAGACTGTAGAAAAACTCATCAAGTTTGTTGGTTATCTGTAAGCTAACATTTTGAAACACAGAAGTGTGCTCAGCACAAATCAGAGGCTTCAGTTTACTAAACAGCATAATTTTGTCCAAAGCACATCAGTATCAGCACTTGTGATCATCAGGTGGTGGTGCCAGTTAGGGTGGTAAAATATTTTTGCATATTTTTCACAGTACAACTGGGCTTGATCCATATCATCTTTTTGTCAAGGAAAACAAACATCTAAAATGATACATACTTTTTGGTAAGAGTAAATTACAGGCCGAGCCTCCCCCTGTAATTACCATTCCTGTACAATTAGCCTAAAACACCTATCCAAGACACACCCATAGTACATTTGAATGTTGTTCTTGAGCCATTTGGAATACATACATTTTAATCATTTCAAGTGGGACAGCCATTTTCTGGTCAATAGTGGTGCATAATGTACATTGATTACTATGTGGCATTGACTGTCCGGTAAAGCAGTCATATACCAATCAGTCGGTGGTTTGATCCCTGCCCCCTGCAGTCTACGTGTGAAAGTATCCATGGACAAGATACTGAACCCCAAATCACCCCCAATAGCTGATGCTATCACACATACTAAAACATGGATAGTGTATGTGTGAATGGCTGAATGCTGGCTTGTGTTTTAAAACATGTAAGAAAGTGGCATATAAATACAGTCCATTTACACTTGAAATGGCATGCAAAAGATTGAGCAGCCTTGGTCAGACTTCTCTTACTTTGAATAGCTAAGCAAATAAAAGAGTACTCAGTCTTTTATAGTTTCAAAATGACAAAAATGGAAGGGCCAGAAGCAAAAGTTTGGGCATGGTCGGTACTTTGTAACCCCCTTTGGTAAGTATCACAGCTTGTAAATGCCTTTTGTAGCCAGCTAAGAGTCTTTCAGCTCTGTGTGATTCTTTGCGCTGTCTTGCATGCACTGCCCTTTTAAGGTCTATTCACTGATTTTAGATAATGTTTAGGTAGGGGACTGTGAGGACCATAGCAAAACCTTCAGCTTGTGAGTCTTGAAGTAGTACATTTTGAGGTGTGTTTAGGATCATTATCCTGTTGTAGAAGCCATCCTGTTTTCATCTTCAGCTTTTTTTATTGACTGTGTGATGTTTGCTCCCAGAATTTGGTGGTATTAAAGTGAATCCACTCCTCTCTCTACCAGTGAAGTCTTTTCCATGTGTCTGGCTGCAACAACAGCCCAATGCATGATCGATCCACTCCCCATACTTTACAGTTGAAGTTTTCATGAATTTCCACTCCCTTTTTTCCCAAAAACATACAGTCAAGCCCAAAACTATTCATACCCCTGGCAAATTTTGACTTAAAGTTACTTTTATTCAACAAGCAAGTTTTTTTCTTTATTGGAAATGACACAGGCATCTCCCAGAAGATAATAAGACGATGTACAAAAGGCATGTTGCAGCTACCCAGATGCACAAAACAAGCACACCTCTTCATTATCACCGTGATTCCCACTGCTGTTATGAATGAACTGATTGCCAGGGGGTGGGTTCACACACTTACATACTTGTTTGTTTCTGAAAAGAAGTTTGGTATTATGTAAATAAATGCACGAAAAGCAAGAACAAGATTCTGTCTTCATTGAAACTTTACATGCATTACAAAAAGGCATCATTGTGGAAAAAAATATTTCTCAGCTTTTATTTACATTTGAATAAAAAGTCATGTCCAAATTTATTCATACTCTTCTCAATAATCAATAGAAAAGCCTTTATTGGCTATTACAGCAACCAAATGCTTCCTATACTTGCTGACCAGCTTTTTGCATGTCTCCACTGGTAGGTTGGGGGGTATCCTCGCTCATTCAAATCAGGACTCTGGCTGGGCCACTGCAAAACATTAATGTTTTTGTCTGCGAACCATTTCTTCACCACTTTTGCTGTGTATTTTGGGTCATTGTCATGCTGAAATGTCCACTGTTGCCCAAGGCCAAGTTTCTCTGCAGACTGCCTGATGTTGTTGTTGAGAATCTTGATGTATACCTCTTTTTTCATGGTGCTGTTTACTGTGATTAGGTTCCCTGGTCCATTGGCTGAAAAACATCCCCAAAGCATTAGGTTCCCACCACTATGTTTGACAGTGGAGATGTTGTTTTTAGGGTTGAAGGCTTCCCCTTTTTTACGCCAAATGAAAGATAAGTCATTGTGGCCAATTACATTTTTGTTTCATCTGACCATAAAACAGAAGACCAGAAGTCTTCTTTGTCCAGATGAGCATTTGCAAAGGCCAAGCGGGCTTCTGTGTGCCTTATCTGGAGAAGTGGCGTCCTCCTTGGTCTGCATCCGTGGAACCCAGCAGTGTGCAGTGTCCGTTGCATTGTCTGCCTTGAGACGTTGGCACCAGCATGGCCCAGATTCACCAGGATGGCCTTGGTGGTGATTCTTTTTCACCTCTCTTACTATCCTCCTGGCCAGCACAGTTGTCACTTTTGGCTTCTGACCACATCCTCTGAGATTTTCCACAGTGCAGAACGTCTTTGGAATGGTATAGAACTTTGGATTTTCCCATAGACTGTGACAGTTTGCAAAGGGTGTGAATAATTTTGGACATGCCACTTTTTGTTCAAATGTAAATAAATGCTGAGAAATATTTTTTTCCACAATGATGCCTCTTGTGCATCGTCTTATCTTCTGGGAGACGCCTGTGTCATTTCCAAACAAGAAAAAACTTGCTGGTTGAATAAAAGTAACTTAAAGTCAACATTTGCCAGGGATATGAATAATTTTGGGCTTGACGGTAGATTTGTTCATTGCAGCATGGTAAAAGTTATATGAGCTCCAATCTCTTGGGGTGTCCAAACATGATGTTCCTTTCCTTTTTTACCTTTTAAATTGTACAAAACAAAAATATAAATGTTGAGGATGTTTCATCTTTTACTTGTAGGACTTTTTGAGATCAATCATCTTACTCTATACTCACTGAACTAGTGACAGTAACAGAAATTTTGACCAACTTTTGCATGCCACTGTTCATTAAATATAGCATTTTTTCCTGGGAAGTGGCAGAGACAGCATTCATTTTTTTTAGTGTTAATTTTTGTAGCAAGGGGGCCTGCTCTCATTTTATGGAATACATTTATAACAGGTGGAATTTAACTCATCAAATACTGTACCTAAGTACATTTTTGAGGCCCTTGTACTTTATTATTTTCACTTTCTGCTACTTTCTAGTCCACTACATTTCAGAGCCAAATATTGTATTCTTTCTACTCCACTACATTTAGAACTTTGCTTACTTTGAGTAATCAGATAATAACCGACTAAAATACAAATGTGCTCAACAAATAACTTGTCATGTATTATGGATAATGTAAGATGATCCCCAGAATGAAATTCATGAGTTTCACAGCAGTACATTGTGAAAGAACTAGCTCCACCTTTACGAGCTGCAACATTAAAGTAATGTACGTATTAATGCATCAGTAATTATAATTCAATAATATAATACACATTATTCTGAAATGGGCTATTCTGCACAATGAGTACTTTTTGCAGAATAGCCTGTACGTATATTTTCATGCTAATACTTTTATACTTTTATTTATGTACAATTTTGAATGTGGGTAAAGAAGGATAATACAATGTCAAGATTACTAAAGTAGAGGACATAAGTGCACACCAAAAGCCAATGTTCCATAGATATTTTCTTGTAGTTGAGATTGCAGAAGTGAGAGTACATACCAACAGTACAGAATGCAAAATTGAATAATAGCTATGGACTTCAAGTGCAAACTCTAATCTCAATTCTGTGTGTATTTTCAGATGGATCATGTCGAGTATGTAATAATTATAGTCTTTATAGCTGACTTTCAATTTCAGAGGACCACAAGTTATTTGACAAGTTCCTATAAACCTAAGTGAAATGTCCTCATGTAGTACTTATTTGCAGATTCTTTCAATTTGATGACCAAATAATAAAAGACTTCATACTAAAGATCCAAGTCTGCACTCTAAACTCCTCATCGTTTGTTTCATGTCAAATCCAATGTGCTGAAGGACTGTGTTAAAATATCCAAAATTGGGTTATCGTCCAAATACATGGGACATGTTCAAAGTGTCCCCTAACGAGCAATATACATGTGCTTCTTTCAGAGAAAGTTGGAATCACCAGTCTGAAATCTTTCTCTCATTTCTGTTACCTTCTCCAAGTCTTCAAGCCATGTTTTCTAGAAATACAATGATTTCTCTATTATTAGACACAGGTAGCCATGATCATGAGGAGCTATGTTATTCTATATTATGTATGACAGCAATACTATGTGTGTGTGTGTGTGTGTGTGTGTGTGTGTGTGTGTGTGTGTGTGTATGTATAATATTCAGTTTTGTCGTTATGCACATGCAGCTGCCTTAAGAGACTTTTTTTCTGTGCAAGGGAGAGTGAATACAATTCCATGTGCCTTGTTTGTTTTCAGTAACAGGTCGTCTCTCCCTAGACCCAGTCCCAACACAGACTTGGGAGCCCCACACACACACACACACACACACACACACACACACACACACACACACAGAGCTGTTCAACTAAAAATATGTTAACTAGCTATCTGCTGTTAAACTTTCTTTTTAGTCTGACATCCACATTTATGCTGCTCATTTTATCACCTGTAACTGATGGACTGTACAGCAAACTGTGCAATGACTGAGTTAACCAAAGAACAACCTTGCTAGATACAAGCTAGCTATGCTATCTTAGTTAAACCAGCTGCCATTCATTGGAATCAAGCATACTGATTTGGTTGCAACCAACCACTAAATTCTACCGGGCACGAGTGAGCTGTCTTCTGCCCACAATGTGGTCACAGGAGCTGATCACAGCTATTCTAGACAAAGCTTGCAATTCCACCAGGCACGCCATGGCACATTTCAGAAGCATCCCAGAAGCAGTTCCCTGATCTGCTCTGCAGAGAATGAGTCCTGAGTCCCATTTTTATTAGATGCACAGAACTGATCGAGCCAGGCCGGAATTCAGACACAGGAACAGCATAGACTGGTAAATTTGTAAAATAAAACACCTTGTGCAGACTCAAAATCATATATCAATAATATGTGCAATTAAAACAGCCAAAACAAATTACCTAGATTACCTGCTTACCCATGGTTGAGACACAAATATCAAGGACAAATGACCAAATGACCAAATCCTGAGCAACACAATCAGTTCTGCTTCTGAAACACTTCCAGTAGGGTTTGAAGTCAGGTGGAGGATGGAACAAAACTTCATGACAGTCATAACGCAACGCAGCCATGCCTAGTAGAATCTGTACTGCTCATTTTAACAGCAAATCTAATAACTGAAGATAAACTTTGCATGCCAACCACATGCCAATAACTGCAATCAATTTGAGGTATATATATGCCAACTGGTTATGGTATCTACTGAAGTGTTGCTCACGCTAGCTAATTGCAATAAGAATCCAGCTTGTAATTATCTCGAGGTAAACATTAACTAAAGCTTGCTAAATAAAATACCACCAGCGAGTAGATGCTTAAAAGGTCAGCTAGTGCGTTAAAATGTCAAAAGTACAGTCATTTCATCAACTTACCAGGGAGTGTGCTTGGGAAACACTGAAAATGAATGGGGAACTACTCAATGTTTGAGTTGTTGCCCCATTCCCATTTCAGGAACTGACGGACAGGCAGAAAGAAAACTGATTAATGCAGTGCAACTTGCAATTAATGCCTGATCGTCAACTATTACGGGAAACACATCAAACATGAGAAGCCTTTTGGCACATCACCACCCAGAAAAAACTCAAATAACAAGAACATACTGTGAGAAAAATGCTTCAGCCAGGCCAAAGGGGCCTGAAAGAAGCATTTGGAGCCCTGTTTCCCCATAAGAGTCAGAGAGCTGAAGAAATAAAACGATGCATCAGTGAATATATAGCCAAAGACTGAAGGCTGTGTTCTGTGGTTGACAACAATGGATTTTGGAGGTGAGTAAACATGGAGCCAAGGTATACAAATTCCATCAAGGCCACACTTGAGTTGCGCAGAGATACCAGTCCTGTACCAAGAGAAGAAGCTTAAGTGACACAGATTCTCAAAGAAGCAGAGGTTAGAAAAAAACTAATACCCACAGAGGCTCTCTGAGATAGATGGTCCCTAGATTCTTCGAAAGATGCAAACATATCAGCTCAGAGGTGGCACACCTTTAAACACATAAGGATAAGAACATAAATATAATTTTATCCATAATGACAGAGAGAGACTGCATATATGCGAGTTTGTTTGTTTGTTTGTTTTTAAGAAAACAGTTAAGAGAATAATGACTAAGAATTATTATATTAACATTTGTAACAACCTTAGATAATATTGCCAAGTGAGATAGGACAACACGCTTAAATGTGATAACATACCATCTCTCTTAGTAAACTTAAGAGAACATTCACATTATTAGGGCAACAGGCAAACTGCCCCACTCAAGAGGAGTTGAATCTGGCGATGATAACACATGGATGCATCTATGACATTTTTAGAGAGTCAATATTGGCAGACACGGAGTGTGGAATGTTTTAGTGGTGTCGTTCACCGTGACCCTGAGTGAAGCTGGATACTGCATGGCGTAGGAAGCCCCAGGAATGTTCCGCGGCTCCCGTGGTCTTCTTGGCGTGTTTCGGAGGCATTTTGCCGGTCGAATCGCCCCAAAAATGCTTCAGAGACATTATATGGAGTTGATGCTCTGTATTAACTTAGGTTATTAAAAATGAATGATTAATATTGAAAATAAAAGGGTGTGCTGGAGCTCCAGCAAAACGTGGCTGCTCGTCTGCTTGCATCGCCAGAAGTCAGAACAGCTCTTTTGATTATTTTATTATAATAGGACTGCTAGTGATTGCTACATGTCTTTTGAAATTGTACATTGTTCAGTCATTCATTGCCAGTGACAATTCATGCCATTTTTTTGCACATGCTTAGGTCATGGCTTTTTTTTTTACTTTGTGAAAGAAGGAAAGTAGAAGCCCTTTAGGTTATAAACATATTTTTTATGAATAAGAAAAGAAAATGCTGTATGCACTAATTTATTAATAAAGGACATTTTTTTTCAAGTAATTTTTCATTCTATTTAATGTTGCAGTAAATTGTGGACTTTGTATTGAGGTATTATCGTACTCTGAGTTTTTGTTATTGTTACATCCCGATTGTTCCATTCCTGGTGCTAGTACCAAATCTTGGTCCTCACTGTGCTCAGTACCCCAGGAAAATTCCTGAACACACTGAGTGATGTGCTTCAAAAGAGCCACAACGATATTCTAGTTTCTTCAACTAAGGACAATCAACATTTAATTTATAAACAGCCAAACCATACCTAAAATATAGTTGTGCCCCCTTTTTGTTTAGCACTGGCACAATGTTTAGACAGGCAAAATGTTTTGCAACAAAAGACACATTTCACATTTCAATTTCTACAATATACATAAACAGAGCTAATGCCATCCAGCACATCATGGCCTGCAACTGCTAAAAACAGTCATGTGATTGAAGGATATGTTTGCTTTTGCAGTTGAACTGTTTTCAATAAATCCTCAATCTTAATTTCAAGAAATTGATACTCATATCCAACACTACGGCCATTCACAAATTACGTCTTCTACCTGACAAATAAATATGGCAAAACATTTCTTTTGGTTATGCGAATACCTAAGCTGCAACAGTTCCTTATTCAATGATCTGCTTACCTTCCTTTGAGATACAGTATTGAGATTAAAGCTGCAAGCAGCAATGAATAGGCCCTTGTACCCCTTCGCCATGCAGCCATTTGATGAAAACAAAATTTTTGCAACATGCCAGCATCCAGGTCTTATGACTTTTCTGACCAGATTTGAAGTTGATCTAGTCAACCAGTGAGAAGTACATCAAAGTATGAAAATGTATTATCTTGCACAGTGAATTCTAAGTGGCTGACTTACTGTTGGGTTTAGGATTTAGATGGCTGCAAAGCTTTTTTGTCAGTGTGAACATAATACCTGTGCTTTGCCATCTAGATTATCTAGGTGAAATGCACAACTACATTGAAATGTTTTAGGTTGCACTATGAAACTGTTTTGGAACCTCCTTGGGCAATATAGATTTTATCACCGCTTTTTTTTTTCAGCATTTGAGCACCTTTAGCCTTTTAAAAATGAGATTCATTTTGGCATTGAAGAAATAATAATTCCTTGCATTACAGTAGCATTCATGCACCTGTTGATGCTTGGGCCTGATAGTAATTGCCTGTATTGCAATAGGACCTTCGCACAGTTTGGTGCTCATGCCCTAAAAGAGCTAAAATATATTACCAAATTTACTTTGGCGGCCATTAATTTATCTGAGCAGCCAACACAAGTAAAGTTTATGTCGGAGGAACACTGGCTACATTTTTTCTAGAGCCTATGATGTAGACTGTATAATTACACAGGTACTTCTTGTAGTAATTCTTGCTCCAATACATGAATATTATAAGTGGACATTTGTAATTTGAAAAATGCAAAGAGGCCCTGCAATAAAAGTCACATATTATTTCACAGGTAATCGTATATATGGAGCCGTCCTCCATTATACAATGACGAGTTTGAGTTCAGCTTTGGTAAGGCGACAGTATATCAGAGGACATCTTTTTGTAATACAGATGGTTGCCAGAGGAAGCCAATTTCAAGATGGCTTATTACCCACATTTCTTCAATTCTAACCCATCTCCAGTACAGATTTAGCCAATTATTTGTCTCTCTTTAGATGTGTATGATTTACGTTGTCATGTAAACAAAAAAACGGAACTCTTTGTTGGCCTCAGTCTTTGGTGGCCTGTGAACAACCTAGTTAAATAGTATCAATGTAAGGAATTCACTCTTCAGGGGCCTGTTTAAGTTTTTTTAAATGCATTCTTTGTTTTGCTGGTGGAGGATGGTCAACCATGGGCTCTTAACCATTGGCTGTCAGATCCCCCCCTTTTCCCCAGGACTTTTCTGAGCTATAGTGTTGCCTGTCTGCACTGGCCTTAATTGTCACTGTCAGACATTATATTGAAGGTTCAACATCTCCATGACTCCAAAGACACTTTTGGCTTATGTTTGGACAGGGTCGATCTTTCCATGGTTGTCCTGACAGAAGAAAATCACAGTTTCTTCTAGACTGATGGCCAGAATGATCACATCTGTACCACAAAGATTTAAAGTGGATTTTTTTTGCCTGTGTAGGTCCAGCCTTAGATGTACAGAAGTAGGTGCACATCCTAGTCATGCAGGACACTGTTAGTTGCATCAAAGGGAGCAAACCATGTGGGTGCAACCAGAAGTGCCTGTTGTACTCATGCTGACTGTGACTTAAGGTGGATAGAGGCTGTGTGATTTTGACCCCTGCCCCTCTACTGTCTGCCCTAGTGTTTAGACTCGTCAGTGGGGAAGAGGAAAAGAAGCTTGGCTGTTAGCTCTTCTCAGGACCCATCTTTCTCAGGATTAAACCAGGTGTGACCTTTACCACAACACCAGCTGCCTCACAACAGCAGTTGTCGCTTTGCTATCATACCTAACTACACTGGTTAAAAGTGAATCAGATCACCAGCACCCATCTTACACTCATAATACCCAATGTATGTACTCCTCCACCCAGTGTGCAATATTTTACAGTAGGAGAGGAAAGCAGTCTTTCCATCAGCGTTGCCTTGGGAGTTACTATTGTACCTATTTGTTGTAACAAGGGGTCCAAGTCCCTGCTAATCATGGATCAAATGGGTTCTTACTGACATTAAAAGCCAGTTCCTGTCTCTTTAGTGAGACATTTGGCCTGAGAGTGGTGAAAGCATTTGTCCAATGGAATGCAATGATTCATTCTGTAGTAATTTATACTGAACCAAGTCAAACCTTATCTCAATGCTAAGGCAGTATTGAATGAGTAGTCATACTGATACAAAAAGCAATATGCATCCAATCAAAAAGGACAGAAAATCTCTAATGATGGGAATGTTATTAGACAAGATATAGACGACTGATGATATAATACCAACAATATTATGCTTCCATGTAGACAGTGTAACATCATAATTTCGTATTTGTAAAATTCCGATCAAAATACAGGTAGCACTTAGTGTTTGGTGGCCTTACAAATCAAACAAACAACAAAATTTAAGCAGTTATTTTTAAAATGCCAGGTGAGTCTGATATGAGTGTATTAAAAGTATCTGGCTAACATTCTATTACCAGTTTGCTGGGTATTTTGCAGTTAAGCGGTGTAAATCAGAAAGCAATCTCATCTGTATCCTTGTGGTGTTGGAGGACAGTGTTTTGTCTGGAACATAACATGAAACCTTGTCCTAGAGAAAGAAGTTTAGGTCATTTAATGCTATAAAAGTAAAAGGAATTTGGCCAATCATACTACTCAAACTATCTTAAACCCATTTATTTATGTAAAATGTGTGTCCAGCTTGTGGATTTTGCTCTACAAATGTAAATGATTTTTAAGTAGATGAATCACTGCCAAGCTGCTACTTAGATGACCATGAAAAGAGAATCATAGTTGCGTCCACTACCAGCCCACCTAAACCAAGGCGCCATTTTTACTACACATCTGCTGCTCATTCATTTCGCATGGAAATGTTCAGATATAAGTGGTTTAGGAGGGGTTACTGGTAATTCCGTGGATTATTAAGGACCTTATTTCTTTTAAAAAGTTAAATGTCTTTGTCAAGCTTGTTTAACTTGAAGTAGTCTGATTTTCTGTGGATGTCATTGGGGCATGAAACTCACATTCATTTAGCAAAAACCCTACAGAGCTGTCATCAGGCAGCTGGTTAGCAGTAAGCACCACAACACCCACACCCTTAGTTTTTTGGAATATGGTGTTTGTTGTGCGACAAGCCTAACAACAATATTTAGACTCTTCATAGGCCAGAGTAAATATCACAAGCTTTATTAGGAATCAGCCACTCACATTGACCACTTCTGCTTGTGCTTCTGCTGTCCAAACATAGGTTCTGTAATGTAACGTATTAACTGGATTTTCAATTTTTTCATTTTTATTTGAATTTTATCGTTGTGGTGCATATGAGTTGGTGAAATTATGCAAATGAAGTACCCATTGGTAGCCATTTAAATGCCTCTTATGAAGCCTAAATGACATAAACTAGAAAGCTTATTTGGGACTTAAACCAACTGCAAGTGTACATTTAAAACGTAGATTCATAAACATTTCCCTGAAGCATCTTGCATAATGAGTCATTGATAATTGTAAAAGACAATGGACTGACCAGTGTGGTCATGTACTTCAGGTGCACAAGGAGGAGGTGCACCTAAAATCTCAGAAATGCAGTGGTATTACTGCTGTCGTTTCTATGAATTCACGAGAGTTTAAGGGCTGTGTAAGCTTCTATTTCAGATTGTCTGGTATGGTCAAATGTGGTCGTAGCATGTTACAGTGTGTATGTACAAGGAATTTCCAGATATTGCATCAAAGGGCAGTATAATGTCATGGTTTTCATGTTGTTTCAAAGTGTGAAACACCTTTTCATTATGATTTCTCTACAATAATGCATAGAGTGTTTTTTTTGGATTGGGGACTTTGACACTACTGTTCACTTCTGATTGTGTTCCCTTTGACAATACCGGTTAGGGTTGGTTGGTTCCAGCTTTCTGCATCAGTGTAGGATATCACATCAATATTTATGTTTTTTGACTTAATGGCAATAGAAACCTTTAATGTGGGATGTACTGTATTTTGTAGATGTCCATCTTCAGAGTTTACATTTGTGAACATATTAAATATAGGTGAAATCTTACCCTTATCGGTGGAAGTCAGGTTGAAGAGACTATAAAAACTCAGTAACTGTACTAGTTTTAGAGACCATTGACCAAAAATTGCTGTTTTTTAATACCAGCACACTGCACAGCATAAAATTTGGAAGGAGGTGTTTGACATTAATCTTAAAGTGACGTTAAGCTGGTTGAACTGTCAGACTGACACTACAGAGGTGCGTCTCTGGACTTTATTCGCACCATTACCACATTGCTTTTCACAATGACTGCTATGGCAAACATTGACTAGCTATGGCTTATGGGCAAACAGGACAAGTATTCTTATTCTCAACATAAAGGTATACCCGTCGGCCTGTTTCTTGGTTTTTGTTTCCTGTAGAATTGCTGTTATGCTGAATCAAAAACTCTTGTTACGGATCCCAGAACCTTTTTTTGTTTTTGTTTTTAGCCTCGCCTGGAAAGCGAGCATTCAGCCTGGTTGTCTGGCTGTTGTTCAGATTAGCAGTTTGCCCAAATTATGGAGGGGTGGGTTTAATGTCTCTTTTTGGTTTGCTCGTTCCTGAAGTGTTCAATTCGTGCATGATCACTGAGCATGTTGTAGTTTAATGTCATTAAGAATTATGACATTTGTCATTTTGATCTTTTTAAAGCAACAGTTACTCATGCCTCCTCAGCGCCCCCTTGCAAAATTAGTGTCATTAAGTGCCATAATTGTGACCAGCCACGAGAAAACCAGCAACAAGTCTCCCAGGGGGCATTTTGAGTTCTTTACAGATTCTAAAAGTGTAGTGTTTGAACAATGTCTAACACATGGAAATCTGAAAATATTTGAAGAAGATGTGGCCATTTGAATGTAAGCACTCCTCAAACTAGTTTAGTGAGAAATCCAGCCTGAAAGATTATCACCTCCCAGGGGAGCCAGGTAACACAGTGCTGCTTATTGCATCTCATTTACATAAGTCCAACCCCCTAGTGGTCTAGCTATCAGTGACATCTGGTATCTGTTAGCCCGCAGGACAGAAACTATTGTAGTAGTTTGAACAATGGTTATCACATGGAAATGGAAATTCTTTTCTCACAAAAAGCCCCTGAATAAAAATGAAAAACAAGACATGTAATAAACTTAAGAGTTAGAGGGAGCAAATGTAGATACTTATTTCTAATATTAAATAAAATAAAATAAATTCTGTCACTCTGGTGCTGTGGGATGGATTAGTCTGTTGCTGAATGAGCTGAATGAGTCAAGTCAAGTCAACTTTATTGTCAATGCTGCTATATGTACAGGACCTTAACAGAGGCCAGCACTTGATGATCATAAACTCCACGAGGGGTGAACAGTGTCTACAAATCACCACAGCGCCTTGACACCAAGCATCCCTGATACAAACACAGACCCCGCTGCCGCGGGTCTAACCTCCTTCAGTGAG
This sequence comes from Chaetodon trifasciatus, assembly GCA_037975065.1. Taxonomy (NCBI): domain Eukaryota; kingdom Metazoa; phylum Chordata; class Actinopteri; order Chaetodontiformes; family Chaetodontidae; genus Chaetodon; species Chaetodon trifasciatus. Next base: position 14,125,291 of record JBBMOE010000010.1, read on the forward strand.
GGCTCTGTCTGCTCGGTAGCATGTTAGCCGGTCCAGCTGGATGGCGGAGTCCGGTATGCTGTTTTTGAGCCATGTTTCCGTAAAAACGAAAACATGGCACTCTCTCACAGTCTGCGGGGTTGATCTCAGAAGGTGTATATAGTCCAGTTTGTTGTCCAAGGAGCGTACATTGACGAGTATGATAGATGGTATAGCTGGCTTGTGTGGATTCGCAGCTATCCTGGCTCGGATACCCCCGCGCTTTCCCCATTTTTGTCTCCTGTCGCACCGCATGCGGCACTTCCTCTGCGGGTGCGCTGCAGTAGTGGCGGTCAGTGTCAAAACAGACCACCGGAGTAGGCTGAGGTCGAGGTCTCCTTAGCGTGTGCCGGGTTTAATTTGCAGATTGCTGTGTTGCCGATGTCAAAAAGAGTCCCACGGCTGTATGTGTGCATCGGGACAAACAAGCGTGACGAAAACATATAATCACTCGAACACACCGACGAAGACAAACATATAGACACCACATTATCAGGACAGAGAGGAGCCGCTGCATTCGCACGTGCCGCCATCACTACTACTACTCATTGTCGTATTCTTCATCATCTTCATCTTCAGCTAAGGTCAACTGTAGATTAGGGACGTTCTCCAGTGTAATGCAGTCGCTCTTGTCGATTTCTTCAGTTTCATCTTCTAGTTCGGGTTCAGAATCAGAAGTGAGATCGGCATAACCAGAAGCTGCATAAGTAGCCATGTGGGCCTCTTTTAACGTGCAGCTCATTGGCCGAAAAAAGAACAGTAGCACATGAATATCCAAATTAAGCCAGTGTGCTAATTTACTGTTGAATCGCCACACCCCCAACTAGGACCTAGAATTTCCTCTAAAACAACCCAAATTCAAATACAAAGTTTATGGTTTTAAGGCCCCCACCACTGTTATTTGAAACAGGGAGTGGCTTCTTCATGATTTCAACTTACATATTCTGCAAAAAACAAAAATCTACAACTTGCGCCTGGCTGACTTGTTGCTGGTTTTCTCGTGGCGGGTCACAATTGTCAATTGTCATAGCGTCCAACTTAAGAACTCAGTGGTGAACAGCATAGCTTTAAGAAAGCAGCTGCTTAATGGGACAAGTGAGCCACCCAGTACATCATAGGAAACAAACTGGGCACCTTGATGTTCAGTCAAGTGCGAAAAGCAGTCTCACAGTCATTCATATGATGAATCAGCACAGTGCTAACTGTATGTTACTGGTGAATCTCTTAAATGCAGAAATATTTTGTTAATAACCATCTTTCACACCCACTGCAGTGCACTAAATAATTTTTATTTAGTGCACTGCAGAAGCTGCAAAAGATTTAACCATCAAAAAAGGCATTTGACTAAATGTGGTCTCACAGCTTAATGAGCATAGAAACAATGTGATGCAATGGAATAATGAGGATAACTAACATAACTAATAACTAACCACTGTGCATATTTTACAGTAAGAACATGAAGGTAACAACCTGTCTGATGCATTTTTCACAGAACACATCTGGAAGCTGGCTACTTTTACTATGATATTAAGAGTGCTGTTGCTACACTGAAGCTGCAAGAAGTGACTTTTTTTAGGGGCATAATCGATATGACATTTTTTCCCCTGTACATGTTACTGTTGTCACAAGGATTTCCTCAGTCTAATGAATAATGTTTTTAAATTTGTGCGCTATAGCAGGACTAATTCCCTGTGTCTAAAATGAAGAAAACATGTTGAATATTTTTTTTGCATTTTCTTTTCTGGTTAACTTCTGGATTATTGTCAATGTTTTGCCACTGACAGGTAACCACAATTTATTCTTTCCCTCTTTGTCAGTTGTTCCTTATTGACTTTGGTTTGGCAAAGAAGTACCGAGACAACCGAACACGACAGCACATCCCCTATAGAGAAGACAAGAACCTGACTGGCACAGCACGCTATGCCTCCATCAATGCACACCTTGGCATTGAACAGAGGTCTGTGTATTCATGTAATATTTGATGCTCAGCTTTCAAAGAAATTTATTCCTTTTTTTTTCTTTTAAGAGAAATGCTTCTCTAAATAAAGCCAATAATTAAAATGTGTTTGGACTTTGCATTTGAAAACATGAGAACTAGTTTCTCAGTTGAGCAGCAAGTAAGCAAGTATTAAGTGGAGGAATCTGTTGAAGTTGCAGTTTATCCTGATCTTACAAACACCGGTGCATTTTTTTTTTATTTCTATGAGCGTAATGTTGTACATGAAGTGTCCACTAACCATTATGTTTTATTATGTAAGAGAGGCAGTGGTGCCCTGCTTTTATACTCTAATATTGTCTGCAGTCGCCGTGATGACATGGAGTCACTAGGCTATGTGCTGATGTACTTCAACAGAACCAGTCTCCCATGGCAGGGATTAAAGGTATGAAAATATAACTCACCGTCAGTGAATGGTCTTTGTCCTTCTGTCTCTTCATGCAGTTTTTTGTTGCCTTTTTGTGTCTTGCTTTTTAAAGTTTTATTAGTTTTTGTTTGATTTTTGTTCATTTTATTCAACCTTTGAATACAAATGAATACATTGCAGTTTGTATTTTATAGTATATGGTCTATACTGCGAATAGTGCTTTTCAGAAAGTTATGGTGACCATGAAGTTTTTAAAGCCTTTGTAATTTAACTAGGGTCAGTGGTCCATTTGACATGCCCAGGTCACAAGCACAAAGGGCGGTAACACTAAGGGTTCAGTGAGCCACAATGTGTGGACAGTGAAATATTTATGATTTGCACAGACACACTGGACTTAAAAATGCAGTTTAATGTCACAGAGCACTGGTGTTAATGCCCGAAACTACAACAGCAACCAGTGATTTGTGATGCCAACATGGTTGGTAGTTATGCTGCAGAAATAATACCTCAGATACTGTAGATATATATTGTTGTATGTTGTTTTTTGTTAATGTTTTTGTGTGTTTGTTAGGCTGCTACAAAGAAGCAAAAGTATGAGAAGATTTCAGAGAAGAAGATGTCCACCCCTGTTGAGGTCCTCTGTAAGGTAAGAACATGGTAAACAGGGACAGTGGTGAAAGTTGTTTTCACATCCACAACACTCAACTGTATGAATGTATGTTCTCAGGGTTTCCCAGCAGAGTTTGCCATGTATCTCAACTACTGCCGTGGTTTGCGCTTTGAGGAGGCTCCAGACTACATGTACCTGCGCCAACTGTTCCGTATCCTCTTTAGGTAAACACACACAGATTCTTAACCAAAAATTTTTGCAATAAGGTTTTGTCTGCTGTACTACATATGACAAAATTCAAGTGTAAGGACAAGTTTCCAATGTGGGACAGTCATAGGCTGCTCCAGTCCATCTCTCATGCTGCCTAAAAAGAGGAGTGTCAACTAAACAGCAATTAATGTTGAATCCACAGGTGTTAGGGCCATTTCATTCTTAGTTTTATTTTACTGAAAATTACCTCCCCCCGCTTGCACTTTTACTTTGCTTTATAACCCCACCTGGAACTCTTTATAGGTAGACAGGAAGTGAGGCGTGAGAGGTGACCACATTTGAGAAGAAACGCTAGCCACAGTCGAAAGCGATATAGTTTTTTGACAACAATCCAGGAAATCACGAATATCAAGTTGACCACACTACAATATAAGATAGAAGCTTTTCGTTTACATTTACACTGACACACGCATACACCGTTGGATAAGATATTTAAGTTATAGCCCATTTAGAAGGATAGTAGATCTTATTTTCGTCAGAATTAAGTTTAAGTATGTTTGAACGTGCGTCCGATATCCCCCTCGCCTGGCTCGCGTGGCGGCTTGATCGAAGTTAGGACAAGTTGCCTAAATAACAGGTTTGACAAACTATAGTAGACTGTAGCGTTTCTATTTTTGTCCACTGAGATTATGCTGTTTATAACTGCAGTTGTGCACATCAGCATCACCAACATATTTTCATATAGGTTCTGACATTTACTGCTGACTTCATTACTTTTGTTAACATATTTTTCTCATTAATAAATAAGTAAAACAGCCTCTGAATGCTCCAATTTCTCTTTTTGTCACTCATCACTGTCTTTTTTTCTTTTTGCTAACTGCTATATCTGGAGTATGTATTAATGGACAAATCAACTTTCATTAAGTGCAGACTTATTTGTGGGCTTTCACCATCTTGGAATATGTGTCTTTTCTTCCTACTATTCTTTCTACTTACCGTCCCTTCTCTACTCTGTCTGACTTTGCCCTTTATATATTGCTTCTGTCCCTTTGCTGCCCCCCTGTCTGTCCATAACCCATTTCAAACAGCTGATTGTGGGGAATGTTGTGATGATAATGTATTTCTATGTATTTTAGGACGCTGAACCACCAGTATGACTACACATTTGACTGGACCATGCTGAAACAGAAAGCAGCCCAGCAGGGGGCCTCCTCCGGGGGCCAGGGCCAGCAGGCACAAACCCCCACAGGCAAGCAAACTGACAAACCCAAGCCTAACATGAAAGGTTAGTAGCAAACAGCCAAGCGACGTTTTTTACAGACACCAATTGCTTATATATTTATTCAGTATTTTATTTAGGACTATTAAGATATTGTTTCATTCCCTAACCCTCACCCCAGTGCCCCCTTTTTTTTTAAAAAATAAATAAATAAATAAATAATAATTGGAAATTAAAAGCAAATAAAGCTTATTATTCCTGTTGGAATGATGAAGCCAGACAGCTTTATATGTTTGAGGAGGCACAGTAAAAGAGCAGAAAAACAAAAAAATAAAAGAATTTGACACAATTGGTCTGTCTTGCAGAAGCAAAGACGTCCTTGGGGAATTTGACTACTAACTTTGCTGCCATGCTATTCTGTTCCTTTGTTGGGACTAGATAATGGGCTCTCTCCCTTGTGACACTGCTTTAATGCGACCAACTCGCTCTGATCACACACCTATTACTCTTCTGCAGTCTGTCTTTATTAACATTACCTCTCTAAACTGGGCATCGTTGAAAATATCTTTGTTTTTCCCTTCTTACACAATACTTGCTTTATTGTCCTTATTTGACTTTGACATTAATGATCCACACCTGTTGTCAGCAAATGGAGACTAGGTGTGGCTCATTAGGAACAACAACCTGAGGAATAGTGGTTGCTCAGGACCGGAATAAATGGCATACCCAATCACTCTCTATGAAGTCAGACCATTCACATGGGAAACAAAAATTGGAAAATGCTGCTAAAATGGTTCACAGCCATTGTGTAATTGAACATATAAACATAGTCATTGGGTATATAATGTAAATATAAAACAGCACAATGAGAGACAGAGCAGACCCCCCCACCCCCCCCCCACCCCAAAAAAAAGAAAAAAAAACACCCTTAGGATCCACTCGAGGATTAGTGGTTCAGAAGTTGAATATGGAACAAAGAAATGTAACTTGGGGCAAGGTCATGCAGAGCCTTGTAAGTAATCAACAGAATCTTGTAGTTTATTCTGAATTTTACAGAAAGCCAATGGAGGAAAGCAAGAACAAGGCTAATGTGGCACCATTGGCTAGTTCTAGTTAATACCCTGGCAGTTGCATTCCAAACTAACTGTAAATGGTTTAGAGCAGCTTGACTGAGGCACGTGTAGTGGGAATTACAGTAATTAAGATGGGAGAAGATGAAAGTGTAAATCAGTAGACCTTAGACTGCTTCTTTATTGATCCCTATCTGGGAAGTTATTTTGTTGCAGTAGCAATGAACAAAAAACACTAGTGAAAGATTGGGAGGAGACAACATACATTTGATTTTTGCAGTATTTTTTAGCTGAAGAAAACAGGACAGAACAAGCTGAGTAACATGTTGGTAAAAACTCACACTGATCAAAATGATACCAAGATTCTTAGTAGCAGATTTGATGATAGTGGCATCGACCAATTAAGTGATCAACTGCAGAGAAAACATTATCAGGGTCAATTAAAACAACTTCTCCTTTAGTCAGGGTTCAGGGCGGAGGAAATTAAGAGACATTCATTCTTTGGTGGTAGCTAAGCAATCATGGAGGGAGAACAGTTGATGCAGGGTATTAGGTGGAACAGAGAAATAGATCTGTGCATCATTGGTGTAACATTGATATGACAGGAAGTTGTAGTTGCTGTTTCCTTCGACAAGGCAGAAATTTGTAAAGTGAAATTCTTACACTCAACACGGTGTAACTGTGGGCACACCACGATTAAAACAATGTCTCTGCAGTCAGGGCATTTAGCAGTTGGCTGTAATACCTACTGAGTGAGGTCTTGCATGTTATCATGATAGCAGTTTATATTCCCCTGTCTGTGAATGCTGATTCGTCCATGATGTCATCCAATCAGTTAAAAGCAGGCTGCAGACACATCACCTGCATGTCCTCCTTCTTATTTCTGGTTACTTTAAACATGCCTCTCTGTTCTGCACTCTACCCAAATTCATGAGATATGTTACATACTACACCACGGACAATACGATACTGGATTTATTTTATCCCATCATCAAGGAGAGATATAACTCACCACCTTTCCCTCCCCTGGGAAGATCTGATCACAATCTGGTACATCTCAGCAGCACCAGGTTTGCACACAGGCAGCTAGCTGTCATTTGCACAGTGAAAATATGGTCTAACACTGAGGAGGCTTTGAAGGACTGTTTTGATATAACTGCGTGGGGAGTACTTTGTCATGCCCATGGGGAAGGACATTGATAGTCTTACTCACTGTATAATGCACGGTGTCAACTTCAGTGTGGAGACTGCCGCATCCACCAAAACTATGCAGTGTTTTTCCAATAACTAACACTGTATTACTACTGACAGAAACCCTACTTTTCCTCAAGGGAAAAGGAGAGTCTTTAGATCAGAAAGCAAATAGGAGGTAAAGAATGTGCAGAGGAAGTTGAGGAGGAGAATCAGAGATGGAACAGCAATAGTAAGAAGATGGAGGATCAGTTGAAGCAGAACCTCTGTGGAGTCTGTAGGGGCCTTAAAACCATCTCTGTCTACAAGGAACCCAACTCCCAGCTTTTGAGCAAGTGAGAGTGGGTGAATTCGCTGAACCTTTTCTTCAGTAGATTTGATTAATCATCTGCCCCTCAATTTGTCCAGTCCTTGCTTCTGCAAACCCCCTCGTCTGCAGTCCGTGTACTGCCCCAACTACACCTACACCCCCTTCCCACAATGTTCAATTCACATCTGCCCTGTGGATCCACTCCATTTCCTGTATAATGCCCTACCCCAACACTCATAACCTCCACTGCATACCCCCTCACCCCAGTCTGTGTTCTTGTGTGAGCCTGAACTCGGGGGAGAGAACATCAGTGGACCCATCTACCTCAACATAGAGCCCTCTCTCACCTGGTAAAGGCTGGGAACCCTGTGGATTCCATTTTTTAAATTCTCCAATGCCTTCAATACCGTACAACCCACCTTCTGAGGTACGAGTTGGAGCGCACAGGGGTGGACCGCCACCTTACAACTTGGATCATAAATCTCACCAACCAACCGTATTATGTGCGGATAGAGGACTGTGCATCCGACATGGTTCTCTACAGCATAGGAGCCCTGCAGGGAATAGTTCTGAGTGCCTGCCTTTTCACCGTCAACACTACAGACTTCAGTCCCAAATGGGCTGCCACCTGCAAAAGTTCTGTGACAACTCTTCATTCCATGTAGACATTGACAGCACTGCACAGTTCCTTCAATGACAGGCTGCTTCACTTGCTGTTTGTGAAAGAGAGATACTGCAGGTCCATCCTTCTGCTGCCGTCCAAGATTACAGTCAATACTGCTCCTAGTAGACTGTGATCAAACAGCTAAATTGTCAGTGAATCTCGGTGGCAGCTAGTTCCATAAACATTGCTGCAATGTAGGGGAATCAGATCACTAAACCTTTAAGTTTAATATTACACTCATTAATATGAAAGGGGCACCAACCTTCCTCAGCTCAGAAGGATTTTATTTAGTATTTCTTTTAATGCTGATTTAATAATAATTAATGAATTAATGGTAGTAAACTGTAGTTACTATTTTATAATTGTTTTTTTTATTTTAGTTGTTTATTCATTTTATCTGTATATAAACATATGTATAGGTATGAATACATATCTGGTGAGCTATTTTTGTAACGTGCATATGCCTCTCTACATTTTTCTTTAAAATAAAATAAAAATTTGATCACAAAAAAATGAATTAATGGTAGATCAGTCTGATAATCTGAAGCGTAAATTCTAATTACAGGGATCGTCTATTTCCAGCACAAAAGGACACCGTCTGACAATGACTTAAATGAAAAGTATTATTTATTTGACACAACAATGAGAATGAATATGAACAGTAAATAATACGACAAATAATATGGATGATATGGGGTAACACAAACCACTGATTGAGGAAACTATGGCAAAATAATAGAATGGGTTTGGCAATAGTGAGAAGTAGTTTTGTGGAAAAACGTAAACATAATGTTAATTTCTAAAATGAATGATTAAGCGAGTCTAATGAGCATTGAGATAACCATAACACACCAACTCTTTGTTCAAAACTGCATAAAATGCCTACTTTCCTGCCAGCGATGCTCTGGTGGATGTCTGCTCCAAACTGACGCGAAGGGAGCCCCAGGCTGTCACTTGTGTCTTCAGCCTGCTCTGTGGTCCCACCGGGAAACCAGTCGAACCGCGGTGGGGAGCCAATCTCGGACAGAGATGTTTCAGGGCTTTCAACCTCCGGTGTCGGCAACAGGCGAGAAGCGTCTTTTCGATGGTTGTTTGACCCAGACAGATGGGCCGAGGCTGGCTGTAGGACTTATGTCCTACGAGGATGGCAGTCGTACGGCAAAAACCTTTCGGCTAATAATAAAGTTGAAAATACTTTCAATGGCAGGTCGAGAGCATCTGCAAAATTACAATTACTTGATTCAGCTTTAACTTTGAAAAACGTCTGCATGTTAACGTGGTGAGCAAAAATTAAAGTTGCACGAAGATTGAAGACTAGAAAAAACGTTTTTCTGAATAAAAGGAGTCAAGCAACTAGACGTGTATGAACTCAACTCGAGGTATAAAATGAAGACGAAGTAAAATGTGAGTAACAAAAACGTAGTAAGAAACAACAACTTTGAGAGAGAGTAAGAGAACAGAATGATAACAAACAGACGGCTCACAGAAGACTAACTGAAGACTGATCAGAACTAAACAGAAACTCTGCCTGAGTAAGAGAATGAGGGGCGGAGATATTCGGCGCTGCGAGGCGGGTCTCTGACAAACAGGCCTTCGCGCATGTGGGGTGATTTACAGGTGAACACTGTGATTTCATCTTACAGAGAGAAAACATTAACTAATGATTGCATGCGATGGACACATCTACTTCTCACTATGGTCAATCACATAGATTTTAAAATATCAATTTTCAATGACAACATCGTTCACAGCATGCATTGGACACCTTTTGATGAATAATGACAACATTCTTCAATAATCATACTAACATATATAATAACATTTTCAATACTCATTCTAACATATATGATGATTAATAGTATAACTAACTACTAGAACAAAGAAATAAGGAAAGACAGACTATATTTTGCCGAAATGAGCACTACTATTACTACTATTGTTTCATGTCAAGTATCCAAAACCTAACCACTACGAATCTCTAGATGGCAGTATGGTTCCATGGTAGAAACTCAGAAGACTTTCTAGGAGATCTAAGATTATAGTTCTGTCATTTTATAAGCCAGAAACACAGGAAAAGCATTGATATCATACAGATTATGAGTTTAGTACTGTAAGAACATCCAAAGTTGAATCAAACATATAGATTGCATTATCCTGGTGTGATAGAGGCATACAGACATACAAAACAGTTTGCTGCAGGAATGCCTGATTTACAGCTCGTCAGCATTATCTGATCTTGGAGGTTCCTCTGAGGCCTGGCACTTATCCATTCTGACACTTTTATTGTCTTTATCTGGTGTAGCTGTAAAGAAAAAAATTAGCATCTCCATGCAAAACACTCTAGGTGAAAGGTAACCTTTGAAGTTTAACTGTCTGTGCTTCCCGCTTCCCTGAAAGAATAGGGGAAGGTGTTTCCAAGCCAGACATCCTGTCTCTCTCTGAAATCACACCTCCCTGTAAACAGTCCAAATGGTCAATAACTCTTAAAAGTTGGGATATTTTAAGACTCCATTTCTCCTGAAGGATTGCGAAGGGAGACAGGTCAGTTAGAGGTCTTGTTCATCCTGCTACATAATTTACATAGAATTACACTGAATAACTACTCAGAATACTTCAGTTTAGCTTCATTTCATGAAACCGAAAAGGTAGAGACACCAATTATTTTTTTCTTGATTGGCCATTTTAGAGTTAAATCAAGCTTGGTCGGCAACATTGTATGGACTATATTAAATAGTGAAATCTCAGATGCTCTGGCAGGCCATGGATGTATCATGGGCTATGACACCAATCAATTATGTTTTTAGAGAATTGTGAAGCTGAACTGTTTTTGCTGCCACAGGTTCTGTAATTGGAAATCATTGTTTTGTTTTTTTTTTAACACAAACAATATTATGTGACCTACAGTAGGGAGTTTGTGTCCATATAGTATCAGGGGGCAGTCTTGATTAAACTTTGAATTTGCTTGAGTTCTCTTCAGTCATAAACAAGAACTGTTGTCCCCGCTGTTTCAGTTGTTCTGAAATGTTGCATGTTGTAAAATGTTGTTTACTGTTTTTGTTGTTGTGTTTTCAATTTTGTTATTGTGTTTAGTCTAGGGTTGCAGAATTCCTGGAATATATATGGAGGAAAAATTCACAGAAATGAGCTAATTATAACAGCTCAGGCTTGATTTACCATGTCATATGCAGATGGTAGCAAGCCTTTGACCCTGTCACAAGCAGACAATCGCAAACCCTTCTAATGGAGTTTTAAAAATCTATTTAGTTGAGCTGAATTTCAAATGAGTTGACTCATTTAACGTTGTATTGAGCTTAAATTGAACATTACTTTGCCAGATATTTATAATGTGATATTTATATGGTGAGTTAGCTCATAAGTGAAGTAATGAGCAAAGGTTCTCTGAAAATTTCAGCCAAACGTGTGCGCTGTTTTTTGGGAGGGATGGTGTTCCACTTCGGCTTACACTGTGACCGTCAAGTGTTGACTTTTCAGGTGGCAAAACACTAATGTTGTGCTGGGCCTTTTAAGACGGTGTTACAGTATTTACATTTAGCATTGTCTTTTTTTTTACAGTGTAGCACTCTCAAGCTGGACTGCTTTTGCCCTCTTTATTTTGCGTCACCACTTGTGTTTTCTTGGAATATGCTTTGGGTTGTTGGTTTGTTTAAATATAAACCTTTGACCCAGCCTGAGATCCTGAGCACTCTGGAAAAGTTTTTGGAAAAGATTGGTGATTGTTATCTTATTCTGCATCCATCTTTCCCACTATCGTGACTAAGTCTCCAAGTCTATGTCACAGAAAAACATTTCTACAACATGGTGCTCCCACCAGCAGGTTGAACTGAGGTGATTGTCAGTGCCTGGTTTCCTTCACACGTACTGTTGGGAATTGTGGCCAAATAGTTCAATCTTAGTTTCATCAGACCAGAAGTTGTCATGCTTGTCAAGGTTAAGTGCCTTTTGGCAAACTCCCAGCAGGCTGTGAGCCCTTGGTGAGGAATGGCGGAATGGTCTCCACACGGTCACTCTAACATATAGCCCTGATTGGTGGAGTGATAACACTGATCTTCGTCCTTCTAAGAGTATGGGCTTGACAATTCTTTCAACCGTCTGGCTTGCTGGTCACTTTTCACATATGCCATCAACTGTGAGAGCACCTCATTTAGGAACAGGTAAACTTAAATCAAGTCGTAAAAGCATCTCAAGGATCATAGACAGCAATAGACTATCAAAAATATAAAAAGAACATTGACAACAGAGGGCAGCAATATGCCACTGTTGCGTCTCATCTGCCCAATCCAACATGACATTTGTGGGATTGGGAAATATTGGCACACTGAAACTTATTACTTTCTCAAGAGAGCAGCTATCCAGGGTCTGACAATCATCCACTGCGTTAACTTCAGGATGTCTCTTTTACCTGCAAATCTCCAGCCACTCCATGTTTGTCATCAGAAACACTCTACACCTCAGTGTCAGGTTATCCATCCCTTTAGTGTCAGGTAGAGGATGTGCCAGTGGACAATGTGTTAGATCTTGGCCCAAACTTACTGCAGGCCTATTGGCTCAGTGTCTAAAACTGACTTTGACATTAAAACAGATGTTAAAATGAGACCCACTTACAACTTCTGTTCAAGCCAAATGTAACTGCTCTCAACCGCCCTTTATGACATATGACTTGTATATGTCCAGCTTCTTTTGTCGCAGCCATAATCACTTATTTGCTGTCTTTTACTTTGATGCACCTATAGAAAGTCATGAGTTAGCATTAACAGAATGCTAGCAATATTAGTAATTTCAAGGGAAAATTTGACAGTGATCCAGAATCTAAACATGCACAGTGATGTGCTTTGCTGTAGCTGTCCCTAATGATGAAAATAACTAGGGAGAGTAGATGTCAGGGCTTATTGTTTAACACACCTGTTGGTGTTGCCAGCTTTCACCTTATCAACATCTCTAAAAGACAGCAAGTTTGCTGTCAACATTATTGCAGGCAACTTTATGGCAGAAGACACCTCACCTGACTCTTGAGGCCAAAGGCTTATTAGAAAGTGTTGCGACATGACCCATTTCTCCCTTGACCCAGACACACTCATTAACATTTACGTACTTGCTGGAATTGTAATGCTTGGTTTAAAAAGACACCATGAAACTAAAGCATAAAGTGAAACCTAGAAAAACCTTGACCGTACACAAACGTGTTTGAAAGTGTGTGCATGGTTTAGTTATGTCAAGCTGAAAGATGAGGTAAAAAGAAACGTGGAGCTGGCAATAATGTGTATAATGGTTGTAGAGAACTTGACAGCCCCCAGTAGTGTGAATCCACATTTAGACGTTTAGCTCAGTTCAGTACCCTCTGACAAACATAGACTTTGTAAAAAGTTAGGCCTCAGGCCTGTACAATTATAGGGGGGCAAACACAAATTGGGCTGCACGTAACTTCCTTCAGTCAGGTACTGGGGTGAGTACCACGAGATGATGTATGGCATTTACCCCATACATAGTGTGGTCTCAATAAATGCAATATCCCTCTTTGTCCTCCTTTGTGTCTCCCTCACTGTCTCCACTTCAGCTTCCTGCATGGTAGGTGATGAAGATACACCTCCCAGTCCCTTGTTCAGTCTCAGATAAGCTGGGTCCATCCACAGGTCAGCAGCTGGCTGTGGGTCAGATGTGTTTGTGATCATCTTTGACAGTTAAATGCATATCAGGGCTGAGATGAGTATGTGACATAGATTTTGTATTTGTTTTTATTATGTTGAGATGTTAGAATCCCCTCTCGCTTGATCTGCAGCCCGAAGGCAGTGCTGGAGACAGTTAAACCACTTTGTTGATGCCAGAGTAACATTCTGGATTCCTTGTATTTGCTATTTGGGCTAAGTCATGTGCAGAGGATGCTGTCAAGTGTTTTCCTGTTATTCTCAAAGACTAGAAGACTCTGAACTTGGTTGCATGAACCTGTACCGGTTATTCACTTGGAGGAACTGTTATCTTAACAAATAAGATTTTTCAGTTTGTAAGGCAAGACTACGTAACCACAACTCACATACTTATGATTAATAAGAATATGAAGCAATGTATGTATATTATTAGTTTTGTTTTGCCAATGTTTGAACAGATTGTAATGTTACTGGATATACCTTTTCTTTTTCAGTGACTTTCATAGTATTACAAGAACAAAGGGAGTATTTTATTAATTTATTATTAATTAACTATAAAATCAATTAAAAAAGGGCAGTTTTAGGCAATGCAACAGCATTTATTTGACACAAAACCCATAGTATATGAGTTCAATAGTTAATGTATCATGGGGCATGTTTATCAAGGACATACGACAGCAAGAGATACACATACTGATGTGTACACAGCAGAAGTGGCTTTCCTGTGACAACAAAAAAAGCTGAGCTTGCCACATCTATGATACTGCTCTGGTTATAATTCTCTTGACTGTCCCTTAATTTAAGTTAGCCAGCAGTGTGTTGGTTTGCAGTAGATGCTATTAGCCTCAGAACGCACAAACAACAAATTCAACAAGCTAACCAGCAGGTTTGAAGTCAGTATTGATCCATCCTTGAGCTTCAGCTTTGAAGCAAATCCTACTTCTCATTGGCCCTCAATGCAGTCTAAAGTAAAATGATTAATCCACACATATATAGCCCAGGAGTTTTGCAGCTGTTAGGTTAACATTTCCACTTTCTTCAGTGGTGGGAATAGATGATGATTTTCGTGTTGGTTCATGCAGCAAACAGAGGAATTGGTGTGCCTTACTTGTAATGTTACCTTCTGTATCTTCATATCACTGAGTTGGCACTATAATGAGGAAAATAGATATTGCATGGTGTCACTCCTCTACCTTCATATTGTCAAGCGTGAACATCAGGTTGCTGACTGCAATTCACTTGAAGGCCACCAGTGTCATTGATGCCAAGGATTTTCTGCAAATTCCACAACGTTCATATTCACCAACTTTCTTTTTAGGATTGTGTATATTATTTGTTCTATTGGCAAGATTTATGAAATTGTGTACAATATCACATATGACATGTATAATAACATTAACACACTCAGTATGTACGCATTCTGCCTGTTGTGTCCAGATACAGGCCTCACAAACAGTACCGAGCTACTGTGATTAGAGTCCATGCCATGTGCACACTGCCTTCTGTATGTCTATTGGACAGTTAGTCTTGTATATGTATATAAATGTTCCCAAAACAGTATTTTGCATAATTTATCAGAGATGAGTTTGTTGATTATTGATGGCCACCAAACTTGCTGGCATCATCCCAAAAGTTTGAATTTGAACAGGAATTTTATCAGAGCTCAAAGATGCGGGACAGCACAAGTGAATGTTCTTCATTCACTTTGCAGATGACATTATGCTAAAAACAAGAAAACAATTCTTTCAGAAATCTGACTTTCATCCTTTGGTACATTTCCAGGGATATTTGTTCTTTCTGTGTTTAAGCATGTAGCTTGAGTGAAAGTTCTGCAACTTGACTTTATCTTGAAAAAACTTTTAAGGTAATTCAAGAATATATTGAAAGATGCTTTATACTATTGGATAGTAGACTATAACCCCCTGAAAGTATGTTCAAATCACCTGCTATGGAGGGTGACTGTTGCTGGTAAGAGAAACAAATTTCAGACTGGGATACTGAACAAACTTGAGTATGTCCTGTGTCATGATTTTCTCATGCACCTCCAAAGGAGACTGTGGCTGTTCTTAAGTGGACCGTTCTGTCCTTTCTGTTTCCTCTTAAACAGTGCTCATCTTCTGTTTTCAGACACAAAGCTGCTGGTGTGGCTGTTTGGCCAGTGTCTCTGTATCTCTGACACCACTGTCTGTGGGCTTCTGAACACTGTGGTAATTATGCTGCCTGTGTTTCTGTGTCTGTAGGTTTCTGAGTGGTCCCTACCCAGAGCAGAACTGTGGAAGCGTTGGTGACCAGGACCAACAAGTCTCTCTTCCTGGACAAGCGACAAACAGAAAGTCTGTGTCTCTCCTTCCATAATAACTATCTATGTAATGGATTTGTATAGATTTACACACTGTGCTGTGTTATCTATATATTCATATGTGTATATAATAAAACTCTGCACTCCGAAAGAAAAGAATGAAAAAGCAGGTTTTTTTTTTTTTTTTTTTGGATGTGGAGGCTGTAGCCCCCTGCCCTCACCCCAGATACACATACATCCCTCCCCCACCCATCCCTGTTTCTGTCCTACTTTCAGTGTTGACTTTTTGTAAGGTTTCTTTGGAAACTAAAGTTAAGATAGTCAGCTGACCCTCTGTTTTTCTCTCCCAGCGGAAACATCTCAAAGCATCTCTTCCCTTCTTCACTCCATTATTTCACTCCCCCTTTTACCAAGCAAATGTTAAGACATGTAAACCTGAAAACTGTTCTCCCTTTTTGTTTCTGAAGTAATTGAATGATGCAACCCTGGATGTTATTTACTAAAAAATCAAAAATGTTGGATCTTTTCTTTTTGTTTTCCTATGGTGATTAAGAGTCTGCCTTTTGACAATATACGCAGCTCATGGCAACAGTCAATGGTAGAATGATACTCTGGCTCTCTCCCTCTCTCTTTAGAGCTCTGAATTATTATTAAATCTGTTGTAAAACCTATGGTCTTCTCCAAAAATACCAATAAAAACATGACATAACTCAGACCTCCAAGCACAAGTCATTATCAACCACATGCACAATGAAAACTGTCTGATGAAAATGGGAATCACCAGTCATGTATAATTTATGTCTGAACATGCCCAGGGGCCTCATTTATAAAACAGACATATCAATTTTGTTGTGAAGTATAACTTAAGCAGAAAACAGGGTATAAGTAGTTATTTATAAGTGTGATTTTTCCCTTCTCGTTAAGCTGGGGCATTGCAGTTTGGGACACTTTTGGAGTAGTTTAATGAACAACATGTGCTTTGTTCAGTGATTGCCACAATGCACAGGTCCATTTGGGAGAGCTCAGGCATGCCAGGCCCCCCTGCCATTGCCTCAGTGCAGTTACATATGGCTATATTTTTTTCCCCCTTGTAGTATTAGATGAGACCATTTCTTTTTAATATCAGCCACATTTTTCTTTCTGCCCCTCCTCATTCACTGCTGTGGCAACACACTCCCAGACTGTTTGTTTGCTTTGTTGTTGTCGGAACCTGCTTAAGATAGGTTCTTTTATGCTTAACATCTTTTATGAATCAAACATCAGCACACTGTCAGAAATTATCGTAAGACTGTGTGTGTATGTATGCATATATAATTTTTTTTTATTAATGAAGCCCCAGCGGAAAGATTTTTGCAGGTTATACAAGTAGCATTGTTAATAATAAATCTCCACACCATGAACATCTTTATGAAACCAATAAGTACATGTCAGTTTTTCAATTATCTTTGTCCTCCTCTGTTATTGAGGATGTGCTGTGTATTGTCCCGCCATCATACTGACAGGCTGAGGGTTGCTACACATGCAGTACTAAACATTATATAGTCAGTGTACATGAACCCACAAATTAGACTTTTTAATTCTATTTTACAGGTATTTTAAAGTTTTCCTGTCAAATGTGTTGTACAAGAGTAGGTAGTTATTCTGCCTGAACAACAATAAACATCAAAACAATGGAAACTTGCACTCACATTACTGCTTCACACTGCACTGAGTGAATTCAGGCAGCCCTCTGGTCTTCCTCTTGTGTTTATGCTGCGCTATCTGAAGAGTCAAAGGATTCAGGATGAAGTATATTTATTTGAATCAGAAAATTAAATAATGCTGCCTCTTCAAATTGCTGTTTCTGCCCTCGCTGTCTGTTACTATTCAACAAATGGCCTAACAAAATTAAAATATTATCATAGTTCTGTGCAGCGTCGAGCCTTTTCCGGACCACATACTGCATCTTAATACCTCTAAACTTGCAGGGCACTGAAGATCAACCCATTTCTATATCCTATTTCTAAGAATACAAGCATTTATATGTGGTCAGTGCTGAGTCATAAAATGGTGAGTTTTGGGAGGCAGAGTGAAAGAGTCGCTAGCCACAATGAGGTAGTTGGATGAAGGGATGCAAGTAACAGTTTGGGTGAATTGAAATGTGTCATCAGCAGTGCTGCAGCTCAGGCTCTGACCAGTGTGTTTCACAGTATTCAGTGCAGATATATGGTGATAAGTCCAGGGGGTGAAAAAGCTGCTTGAACTCATGTCTGCATTTTTTGATAATGTTGCTCCAGTGTTTGTCAGTTGATCAATACTGATCAAACTCTCAAGGGATTATTTGAAAAATGAACCAGTAACAACTTGAGTAGATCATGTTCATCCTAAATATTATGTGACAAAAAACAAATTTTTTACATTTTTAGTCAAGTTCAATGCAAAAGTATTGACACTGATATCAAGGGATTGCTGAAGCCAGATCATTACAGGATAAACTGATTATATTCTATATTTGTTTCCACTAATCCCATGTGAAGACTAAAAAAGATTGTGTGATCTTGATATAGTTCATTCCTCTATGACATAGAGCTCCATTGTTGTCCAATATTTATTAAAATATCAGTGAGCCACACTGTTGTATTGGATAACATGCTCTTCATCACCATGAATGCATACTCTGTAATTTATTTTGACAGAAGTACAGTAGAGTATCAAATATAGATTGATCTGCTACTGAAAATTGTCCCCAACAAATGCACTATTTCTTTCTCTTTGAGAAACATTTGTGAAAAGCTACAGTGTCCAACTATTTTAGGAAATGACAGTCTTCTATTGAAAATGAAATAGATGTACATTTTGGGCTCAGGGCTATTTGCTACAGACAAAAGGAAACCATGTTTTTGTTGTCGTCGTTGTTTTTTCATGGGATTTGTTGACAATGAGAAACAAAAAAAAAATAGCCTTATTCTTTTACCTCACCTGATTGCTCTTTGAATCACTCCTGTGAGATTGTTGCTCTATGTCATTGTCTTGATTAAGGTATGTCACTCCATTGCAGCGCAAGGTGCCCATAAATGGATAAAGCTGGGATGTCTTGATGAGTTATTCTTTGTCATCACAGTGTCCACCTATGGCTCTGACACAGTGTGTCTTCTGACATTATCTTTCCCAAAGGTGTGTTCTTATAGTAGCTATTAACTGTGCATTATTTCCATTTTAGGACCCCAGCTACATGACATTTCCCCATAGTCATCTACAAAGGGCCAATGTCCACGATGAACATTTTGATAAGCTGTTTTGTCTTCTGGTCCAATCACTGCTCATCACTGGCACCGCTGCCTTCAAAGCCCAGCAGCTGCAGTCATCATAATACTCAAGCTTGCATTACCTGTCACCCACAGTCATTCTTATTGCACAGTCTGTTCCTCAAATATTCTCATTATCTTTCATCCACTGCAGTTGAAGCTTGTGTCTCCTGGAATTTTCAGGTCAGAGTTCACCTCTGTTCAGCGTGGACCTGTGAATTTGTACAGTCAGCCGATGGAAGCACTAAGGCACTGTGAAGACCTTGTAGTGATGTGACATCACTTGTTTTGTCCAATATTATGTAGCACACTGACAGATAAACCAAGCCCTTAGACTACAAGAATCACCTATTTATTGTCGCTGAGTTCTGCACAGCATAAAGGTACACTATAAACAACCATGACTGATGTCACCAGCAGCTCCTGGGTTAACTTCAACAGAAACAATTGCTTGAGAAATTGCTAATGAGTGTGGGCTGCCATTACCTGCCTGCTAGTGGTATCCATGTAATTTCAGAATATCTTGGAACAACACAGCATCAGTTTCCAACATAAGCACCTTTCATGTTCAGAAATTGATGAAACCACAACCAATGTAAAGACGGTAACATTTAAAACAAATGATGTGCCTCATTAAGTTCAACTTTAAAATAAAAAAAAAAAAAACAGTAGATGTTGTGTCTATTATTCTCCATCAAAGGACTGTGATAATTACTATGGCTTCCACAAAAACACAACAGACAATACACCGCAGCATCACTCTCATACCCTGTGCAGTCTGTCATGACTGCTCAATATTCCTTAGTCATGCTGGAACTGTTAGATCACATCCTGCTTCAGGTCAGGAGTACCATCCATCCATCCATTCATTATCTCCCGCTTCATCCGGGGCCGAGTCGCGGGGGGAGCAGCCTGAGCAGGGATGCCCAAACTTCCCTCTCCCTGGACACTTCCCCCAGCTCTTCCGGGGGGATCCCGAGGCGTTCCCAGGCCAGCCAAGCGACATAGTCACGCCAGCGTGTCCTGGGTCTTCCTTGGGGCCTCCTCCAGGTGGGACATGCCTGGAACACCTCCCTTAGGAGGCGTCCAAGGGGCATCCGATAGAGATGCCCGAGCCACCTCAGCTGACTCCTCTCGATGTGGAGGAGCAGCGACTCTACTCTGAGCTCCTCCCAGTTGAGAGAGCTCCTCACCCTATCTCTAAGGGAGCACCCTGCCACCCTGCGGAGGAAACTCATTTCAGCCGCTTGTATCCGGGACCTCGTTCTTTCGGTCATGACCCAAAGTTCATGACCATAGGTGAGGGTAGGAACGTAGATTGACCGGTAAATCGAGAGCTTCGCCTTTCGGCTCAGCTCCTTCTTCACCACGACAGACCGGTACAGCGACCGCATTACTGCTGCCGCTGCACCGATCTGCCTGTCAATCTCACGCTCCATCCTTCCCTCACTCGTGAACAGGATCCCGAGATACTTAAACTCCTCCACTTGAGGCAGGAGTACCAATAAACTTTTTAGTTGAAATGGAGGGCTGGTGTGAGCGCACACTGAGATCATCCTCAGTAACCTGTTCACATCCAAAGAATGTGTGCAAATGGTTGCTGTTGCATGCACCTGAAAGTATGACTTTTATGTTGCTGAGTGTACTAGATCTACAGTACAGAAAAAGACAGTCAGAAAAGCTGTCCAATTGCAAAGTCACAATACCTGTAGTAATACCCTATTCTGTTAGTCATGCTTCTGTGGATGTGCTGATGACATGAGCCAGATCTAAACCTAATGTAATCTTTACTTTTATGGGAGCTCGATTTTGGTCAAAACTGAACAAATAAATAGACAAGGCATAAACTGGCTATTGGAAGATGGAATTCAGTTTGAATGATTAACTGCAAGATGCTTGAGCTCAAAAAGTTATGATAGTAATAAATAGTATTAAGAAAATAGTACCAGTGTAAACTTATGTAAACCATACTTACAGTTTTCCAGTTTTTCATGTATACAGGTAGTTGATCACCTGCCATTCTCTCCTGGTTAACACTCCACAATAACAATACATGATTGAGGTCTGTGAGTCATTCGACAGGTCCAGAGAAGAACCCAGTTCATCTAAAACTCTTCTTCATTCACTGTGGAAATGAAAATAAGAAGATAGTTACCATAGACCATAGACTGTATAAAACATGGCCATAGTCTCCATGTTGTCCCCATAGACTTCTGAAATGACACTGCGAAGCTCAGTGACAGTGGCTCTAGCAGTCACCATCTTGGTGTGCCTTACTCTGCCAAAATTCCAGCTAATCCAAAGATGGGCAAAGAGGTGGAGTATGGGTGGAGCTGAGGTGGGCCAATTGAAGCCTGTTTGCCAAAACCCAGGGGCTAGCTGTTTAAAGTGGCCATGTCCATAATTATGCATAATTTTAAACCTTCATATAACTTGAACGAGTGAGTAAAAATTTGCAGTTGTGCCGATGTCATGAACAGGGAAAATAGCTATACACCAAAGTCACTTTTTCCATCAAACTGTAAGAAGGACATTTTAATCTGGGGGTTATGAAGACGGACTCGCTTTTGGATTGAACTTCAAGTGGCTGGTCGTGAAGGTTGTCAGTTGGTTGTTACTGAATTCAATACCTGACCCTTCACTAAACCCCTCCTCCAAGCAGCAACTGTCTAAACATAACCAAGTAACTGTAACGAGTCCTGTCAAGCTTTGCGTCTCTCCACCTGTTGATGCAGTCGGCATGCAGAGTGATACTCTGTATTTCAAGAGTTTGGAGGGATGACATCTTATTTTGCAGCCTTTCAAAAACCTAAAATGCATTGATTGCAACATTGATTAAACTTTGTCTTCATCTGCTCTAACGTAAACTGCATGTTAGCATGTCTGGTAAAAGAGCTTACTACTTACAGTGGGAACCGTGTGTGTTACACAGGCAGTGGGCATGTTATTAGCTGTATATGTTATTTTGTGGGGTTACAAGTTACATATGAAAAATATCTGCTCAGGACCTGTCTGTGGATATGTCAGTTTGTGAGCCTAAATGCCTTCATATTAGATTTTAGAGTAATGATAGCAGCTTAATCCTGCTCTTTCTTTGTTTTGACATTCACACAGATCATTCTCTCTTGTAAAATGAAGCACACTGTTTGAAAATGTGAACAATAAAGCACGGTCTAAATCTAACGACTGTATTGTTTGTCCAAGTACATTTTTCCTCTAAAGTAAGTGTCCAAATAATTCAAGGGATGTTAGAACAAATAACATTTTAACTAGCTTATATTTTATAATTTTTGCATTTTATTTTTAATACCATGCTATGTGCAAAGCAGTTCCACACTGAAATACACAAACAATCCTGCTCTCATGTATATATTAAATGGATCAACAATTGGTGAGGATGCTGATTTTACACCTGGGATATGTAGCAGTCTTCTAGCATTACATCATGCCATCAGATCCATATTTAAAATCCTTTTACAAGATTCTTTTTTTAAAATTTGTCACATGGAAATGACAGCTGGAGACAAACAATAACATTAGGTTCCATTAGCTCCCTACATTTTTAAAACCTGCAAGCAATTCATCATTTTAGCCAACAAAATCCATTGTTGTCAGCTAGCAATGAGAAGCCTGCTTTAGTTTACTTCTATGAAAAATCGAGGCCCCAGTGTTTCAAAAATTACGGTAAATTTCAATAGTAAATCTGCCACCGTGATCACCATAAACACCATAAATATGTGCAGGGGGAATGGAAAGCTTCTTATTGACAGGTGTAGCACCAATCAATACTGAGGGCGGGGCTTAGCAAAGGATCAATTGTAAACGCGCATTAGATTTTGTAAAACAGTCTCCTGGTTCTGATTTGAAAAACCTGTATTTATTGCAGTGGGCAAAACTGCTGATTTGCATGTATTCACTCTTTATTTTCACTTCCAAACAATTAGAGATTTTTAACAAATGCATTGGTCTGTCTAAATACTCTGTTTTTGTCCTGTTGTATCTATTACCAGCAATGATGTTAAAGATGACACTTCTCTTTAATATTTCAATGACAAAAGAAGGAAAAAGGCCCAAAACAAACATTTGGGCACCTTGCATGTAACATTGCTACATAGTAACACTCCCTATTCTTCCCTGCAAAAGGCTTGTAGTTCTGTGAGATGCAGCCTGTCACAGTGTAGGGTCCAGGAAGGCCTTCAAATTCAATAATTTAGGATGTCCATGCTAGAATGACATACAAGTGTGATGTGACACTACTCTCAACTGGAACACACCATTTGTCTCTGCTTTAACACTTTAGTTAAGGTAAGGGGACCTCGGTTATCATGGTTACAATAATGACCACTTGGTTGAGGTGTAGGGAACCATGAAAAAGAAATAGAAAATAAAAGCAATCAGTGTCGACTGTCAGCAGGGAACAGCAGACAAACAGCAGTCTTGTGTTAACGTCTGATGTTTTGTTTACCATTCACCCCAACCTCTTCTCTCTATGGACTGTGTACCGCTATAATAACATCATACTACGATCCTCCTTTTCTCAACTGACAGTATTCATAATTCCTAAAGGAGGACAGGAGTGCTCTCACTTTGTGTGTGTGTGTTTTAGAAAATATGTTCATTTAATGAAATTTTCTGACTCTAGGTTGAATTTCACAAACACCTGTGATTCTGTGGAGCCCTGGTTAAAGCTTCAAAGTATTCAGTCTAAACATTTCAGCCGCAGGGTTTGGCACAGCATTGCTAAATGGGATGACATTGTTCCTTATTCAAGATCCCTTTTTTACTGTACAAATCTCCCTCTTTAACCACCAAAACACCCCCCCAGATCGCATTTCCTCCACCATGATTGACAGATTTTGTCAAGCATTCTTCGAGCATCTGTCATTTGTTTGTTTGTTTTTTTTCTTTGTGATCCAAACGCCTCAAACATAGATTTGTCGTTCTGTAACACTTTTTTCAATTCTTTCTTTGGCCAATGTGCATATTTTTTTTGCCCATCCTAATCTTTTCTTTTTATTGGTCAATCTTAGATATGTTTTTTCTTTGCCACTCTGCCTAGAATGACAGTAGCCTTTTCGCTGTTGATGCTGAGACTTGTGTGTCTACCTTTTCATGAAGATGAAGGATCTGTTTATCAAACTAGAGACTATGATGTACTTGTCCTCTTGCTCAGTTGTGCAACGGGGCCTCCTGCTTCTTCTTTTATCCTGACCAGTTTGCAATGTTCTGTGAAGCAAGTGTGAAGTGAAGCAACGTTGTATAAGATCTTCAGTTTCATGACTACTTATTGGATGGAATGTCAGAAGACAAATATAAAGCTGCTGGTTTTACTGTTGTCAGAGTAAAACCTGCCTCAAAACATTTGGCAAATAAATATTTTTACATATAGGCATCAATGCTTCTCATTTCAATTTGGACAAGGATGTGCACATTTCAGTTTCAACTGTTTTATTATCGGGGCAAGTCTGGCCATGGACAGCAAATAATTTAATACATTTGTCTATTCTTTGTGTATACGAGGTGAAAGCCTGTGGTGAAGCTGGAGTTCTGCTGGACGGACTTTTACTGTATCCCCCGACACATGGCTGCTACTAGGGGTACAGCTTTCACTAACAAAGTGCTGTAGATTACTGGAGAGCACAAGAACATTATGCTACAGAATTTCCAGAAGATAGCAATAATAGTACCGATGAAAATGAAGAGTTAATTTGCAAAAACAGATTGCCATTCTTAAAATTAATAAACCAACCAGTTTTACATTCCACTGAGTGCACAATAAAATCACATGATGTCTGAAAATTTGAATATTTTGAGATATCTTAAATGCTTAACGAACTGTATTAATAAAGCACTTGTCTAGTTTTATAGTCATGTAAGTGCTTTTGCAACACTTGTCAGCATTCACCCATTCAACCACCTGTGGCAAGGTGCCTCCTGCTTATCACGAGCAATAACCATTCATATGCACACTCACACACGGATGACAAAGAATTGGGAGCAATTTGGGATTCAGTATCTTACCCAAGCGTATTTTGACATGTAGACTGCAGGGATCGAACCTCCAATCTTCTGATAAGTGGATGGCCGCTGTACCTCTTGAGCAACAGCCTCAGGTATGTGTGTGTTATGGATAAGGGTTCGAACTGAAGCCACACAAACCACCAGGAAACAGGAGTTCTTAATTAATTCAATGTCTATTTATTTTCTTTAACATAATGAAGACTATGATGATTGCCATTGTTCTAAATAAAGAAAACAAGTTATAGTAAGTGGTGAAAAAACATGAATTCAGCTTTTCAAATAATGTCAAACACAAACACAAAAATAATGTCAAACACATAAATCACATTTAGCCAAGCTGACATCCATCATGGACAACTCCTCCCACCCCCTACACCACACTGTGAAGACCCTGAGCAGCTCCTTCAGCACAAGACTTACATCCCCAGTGAAGGAAGGAACGCTACCGCAGGTCTTTCCTGCCCACAGCCATCAGACTGTATAACAGTGCACAATAAACATCCACTCAAATGCGAGTTGTACTGATAACCTCTGTTTTCATGTGCAATCGTCTTTTTTAAATTAGTGCGTACGTATTGTATATATTGTAAATTACCATAAGGTTTATAACATTTGTGCAGTATTTTTTTATTCTTGTTATTTTTTTTTATTTTTTGTCTTCTTGTCCTCTGACTTCTTGCATTCTGTCTTGTTGCTGCTGTAACATGTGAATTTCCCCCATTGTGGAATAAATAAAGTCTATCTTATCTTATCTTATCTTATCTTATCTTATCTTATCTTAGCAAACAAGTTAAAGAATGCAAATTATCATTAACCTTGATATAATTTCTTAACCAAAACCAGTAGAACCTGGGAAGCCACATCTCCAAAAAAGAGGAAATAGTCATGCATTTTGGGAAATTTGGGATCAGCACTCAAGTCACATCAGTACATAGCTTTTCAGCCTACCGTTGAACTTGATTTATCACTGGCTGTTGCTGTTGGTAGTGTGATTTTTTCTTTTCTCAGTCAGGAAAGACACTGTACAATGAGAGTCATTTCATTCTGACTTGGTGTAGGCAGGTGTAAAGTAACACAGTGAATTTACTGATTTAGTTATCTCAACCAAGAGAGACAGTCAGAGTTCTTTTTTGTATCTAATTTTGTATAAACTGGCAAAAGGGTCTGAACGATACATGGATTGAACAACACCATTCTCACTCTCACTGAGAGCAAATAATACACCATAACAACACAACTTTTTAGGTGACTGTATAGAGTGTAAACTTCACACTCAAACAAGGGAGGACAGTAAATGTTGAGTACACTATAGTAAACAGGGAATGAGTGAGCAGTCAGTTTTACAGATGGAAATGTCACACACTAAACATTCACACTGCAAGAAAGGAAACCTCTCTGCTATTTATTTTTCAGACCTGTCTTCAACAAGGACCCCTTTAGCTGTTTCTTTAAGCCTTTTGTCATAGGTAGGGAAATAAAGCATTGGAAACTGTTCCAGTGAGATGTGGTTCCAGTGGCTCTACACACTTGTTTCATAGCATTGGTCTTTGGAAGGGGTAGTGTTATGTGACCCCTCCTCACCTGCCTTATTTGATAATTGTGTGTATTTTCAGAAAATAATATTTTCCAATACAAACAATGTGCCAGCTCCAGCTCCTTTTAGGCAGCATTTAACCAGATTATTGAGCTGTTAATAACATGAGACAACACTGTACTTCACATTACCACAGAGTGCAACATGTAAGACATGGGGAGCATATTATTGTAACAGATACCCCTCCTCCCATTTTTGCAGCTATTTTGTTTATGTGACATCCCTAGGACAGTTGCTCATTGCTCAAACATGACTGATTCTGACTTGCTGTATAGAGGTTCCCTTGAATGAGAGCTGGTTCTGGACCCAAGTTCTGCCATTTAGTCAGCATGCAAAAAGTCTGTACCAAATTGCAACAAACAAAAAAAACAAAAAAAACAAAAAAAAAAAAAAAAGGGAAAGAAAGAGAAAGAATTCCAACTTTCTGCTGCTCACAAAAAGTACAAAGATCTACAATATTCCCATATTTTGTAATAAAACAAAGTGCAGTATAAATACAATGCAGAATTTTAAAATATACATCTTGGCTTTATTGGATATAGAGTGATACCTGATAACCTACATTTTTTTACATTATTTTTTCAGTGCGTTGTGTCTATACTCCATCATACAGCATTTAAACTGAAACTGAGGTTTAGGTGCTGACTCAGCCGCCTAAACTGCAGTAGAGACAACAGGAAACACAGGAATAGAGACTGTGGAACAACATATAAGGGTCTTGAGAGAAACTGCAAAGCTACTTGAGCTGCATGACACATGTCCTTTGTGACAGCAAGCCACTGCCCTGCTCCTTTACAAAGGCAATCCTCCTAGTTGCAATACACAGTATACTGTATATTGTTGTATTGTGTCATTATGCTGTATTAAAATGTTCACAGAATCCTTAACAGAACATAGGTGTACATTGTGTGTGTGTTCATGGCAGTGTAGTGAGTCAGAAAAAGTTCAGGAGAGCCACACCCAACAAGGTGTAGTTCTGTTGGCATGCTGGCATGTGTGCGTGAGTGTTGCTTAGACACTCCTTTCTGACAAATTCTCTCTGAGTTTCAACAGACTATTTGCCTCAGGTGTGTGTGATGTGTGTGTGCTATGGGACATGCTTTTACTTGTAGACACCTCCAATGACACTCACTTTGACACAGTTCTGTAAAGTTGTCTTACCAGCTTTATATTGTTATATCAGTAAAATATCTGTCAAGTGGAGAACTAATGCTCACTTTCTGTTGGATGCTACAAACTGCAACACATGTAGACTGCACTGACGTATACATTTATTCATTTGTCAGACACTATTGTCCAAAGTGATATACACATGAGGTACAGTCCAACTTAGTACATCAAGGAGAAGCCTTTAAAAATAAGAGTTGCCACACTCAGTGTTCAGTAAGTGTCAGTCTGCATGAGTCCTCTGGCTATAGTAAATATTACATGTCAAAGTGTTGAATTAGTTGTCAAGGTAACTGCTTCAGTAAACGTAAGACAGTATCGAAGTTGGAACTTTTTCACACCGGATATGGGTTAGATTCAATAATCCTTTTGTGTCTTTATTCATTTTTACTTGGATCTTAAATAGAAAATATATCAAAATATGCATCTGCTATTATTACTCTTATTTTTCAAGCATCCAGAATTATTTTTAAGGCATTGAATAATAGCTAAAGCTACATCCCATGAGTCTGTGCTCAGTAGCAAAGTAGCATGGAAGATCACATATCCTCATGGAACATTTATTGAACCTATATAAAAATTGACTGACTTGAGTGTCTGTTAAGATTTCAATCATACCTAAGAACTCCTGTCAATGCCAGAAGTTTTTTATTTTCATTAGCATTTTTCATTGCTAACACTGTATCTCACTTGGCGCTCCTTATTTGTATATACATGTTAATCTATTTTTATATTCTATGTTTTTACTAATGTTGCTCCTGAAATGATGTAAAGATTTACTTTCTCTCATGGCATCAATAAAAACTGAAATTACTAAAATGCACATAACTGACAGTCCCATTGCCACGAGGATATCATGGAAACATCAATAGTCTAGACATGTGTTGGACTTTGCAGTTTGACATGTTTAACATTAAGCTCATACCCTGAAATGTTTCTCCAACTAATGTGACAAAAATACACCATTTGAACAAGCTGTTCTGAACTGCATCTCAGTGTCACAGTGTCACAACTAGAAAAAAGAAGAGAGGGAGTGGTGCCAGTAGCGCTGCTAGCTAATCATATTGGTAGTTCATTCATTCATTCATTCATCTTCTATACCCCTTGTATCCCTTTCGGGGTTGGGGGGGGCTGGAGCCTATCCCAGCTGTCAACGGGCGAGAGGCAGGGTACACCTTGAGCCGGTCGCCAGCCGACTGCAGGGCAACATACATACACACATTCACTCTCACATTCACACCTAGGGACAATTTAGAGTCACCAATTAACCTAATGAGCATGTTTTTGGTCTGTGGGAGGAAGCCGGAGTGCCCGGAGAGAACCCACGCATGCACGGGAAGAACATGCAAACTTCACACAGAAAGGCCCCCGCCTGACACCGGGATCGAACCGGGAACCTTCTTGCTGTGAGGCACGCGCACTACCTGCTGCGCCACCGTGCCACCCCATATTGGTAGTTTTTGAATTAATTTGTTGATTAGAGCTGATGTGAAGCTGGAGCCAAGACACATTTTGGTGGAATTGAACAGCCTTTGTGGTGTCACCAGTGTACTCTGTTGACAAAACTAATCATACCAGTTCGTATGTATACTAAGAATACACCTTAACACCTTAATATACAGGCAATGCTACTTAATATCATTAATTATCAGTAGTGGAAATGTTATCTGTCAACATTACAACAATTCATGCTCTATTAATTACTAGTTAAATATTCATGATTGCAATGATTTTCAGAAGGCTAATTCTCAAAATATGGTTGAAATAAATGAAAAGGCAAACATCACAAATACAGAAAAAAAAAGAAAAAGAAAAGAAAGAAACTGTGATGATGCTCCAATTTTTAACCTGCTACCTGCTGTCCCCATCCCACCACCCAAATAAGACTGACTGACCCATCTGGTTTATTTTTTTTCCAACTTTGTGGACTGTGATTAGTAACATTAAAGCAAATGTACAATGTGATCAATCAATTTTTGTTTCCTGCAGAATTAAATCAAACAAATCTTTGCACATCTCATGGTTCTGTCCTGTCTATGCACTCTGTTTTCTTTGGTGGATGTTATATTTACATACAGTATTTACATGTGCATCAGCATTAAGTAGAGCTACATAGTCTGTCACTCCATGCAGTTTGGGGTTTGGTGCTTTGCATCGCAGTCCCAAGTACATGGCTAGGTCTGCTACTGCTCAAAGGCTGCTGCTTTTATTCATTGTGTTGAGCCTTTGCATCTCTGTGCTGCTCTGCGTGTTGTGACAAGAGAAATTCTACCTGTGTGTGGATGGAGCCCTGAAGCCAAACTCTCATCAGCTTGCCTCACCTTCTTTCTCTCCATCTCATGTAATGGGTTGTCCATTCTATTTGTGCATTTTTCCTCTAGTATATCTGGGATTCAGATCTTTTGTGTTTCAACTATGATGTTTTCTTGTCCCTTTTCTTCACACTGACTGTGAGTCACAAATGTTAGACAGAATTGTTTTGTTTTTTTGTTTTTTTTTCAAGTAAGGAGAAAGCAACATATTCAGAACTAGTTTAGGTTCCAAAGACTTCTGCAGGCATTTCAGCAGACTGTATTTCTAAGGATCAAATCCAATCCATCTGTCTTACATATTACTATACTGAACAGGCATTTTGAATCCAGTTACCCTGAACATACACGTGTGAGCCAAGTCCTTAGAGTAGTCATTCGTACCCAAGAAAAGCCTTCAACATCAATTTGATCTGTGTATGTGACTGCTACACCTGTTGTCATATAGACCAGAAAGGAAAGACATTAGTCTTTCTTTAGGACTCTCTTACATTAACATCAAACAGGAGCAAGAGAGGGCTTCTGTGATTTACTGATTTAGATGTTACTTTAGATGTTCCTGTGTTTCCCTTAACAAAAGCCTTTTTGCAGCTACATGGTACAACAGCACCATCTTTTGGTCACATATCATAATTGTGTGATTTTGTATTTGCAGGAAATCAGAATCAGAATCAGAAATACTTTATTGATCCCCAAGGGGAAATTGTTTTTTTTACAAGTGCTCCTTACAAGAATACAGGAGATTTAACATGTAGTGCAATTATATATATATATATATATATATACACACACACACACACAACTATCAAATATACACAGGAGTTACACAGGAGTTACCCCAACATCAAATCTTAGCTAGTTTTTTACAGTGCCTAGTAGCTATTTCTTTTTTCGTGGTTTTTCATGGCACATACAATATCAGTGTTTAACACTTATTAACAGTATTTCACACTACTCCAGTATGATCATACTGCACTGTACAGTCTGTGTAACAAAAATGACAGTGTAGTGAATGTGCAATATGTGTAGTGGAAGATGGTGCACACCAGATAGATACGCCTTACACTTTCCCCTCTGTCAGTCAAGTTGGGTCTCCTGCTTCCATCCTCTTGGCAGCTTTGTTCAGATATTTCAGCTGACACAGCTTGTCATGACGTTTCTATAATGTCTCTACATACTCTAAAACCTTGTCATGTTAAAAATCGTAGGGTGTTTCTCATGACTGTAAGTGGAGTCCATCTCGAACATGTGCAACCAAAATTTAAATTCAAACAACATATTCTTGTTGCTGATTATTGAACTTGCTGCTTACTTAAAACATTGAAGAGATGGGAGTTATATCTGATCTAACAGTATGCCCCTTATAATGTGAAGTATAGTCATGGTTGCTTTAATGTTTTGATTAAAAATAGATTGAAAAAGAATTTAAAAAATGATTCTTAAGTTTCACGGTTAATTTTTTGCTGTGGACCCCCACCAGTTCACAATAAACTGCAGTGGCAAATGAATTCTGTGAAAGTCAACAGCAATCAGTGATCGAAACACTTCCAGTTCTGCACAGGCTTTAAACTAAGACCCAAATCCTGTCTGCTCAAGACTGGACCTGACTGAACTGACTGGTACTGCCAAATTTGACTCCTGAATCTTACCTGAAACCTTGGTGGTTGTAAACTATTTCACCGCTGGACTGCAGTTGAAACTTAGCCAGCTGGCTGGCACTGGCTCATTTTAGATTAATGTGTCTTGTCCTTTTAAATAAATGAATTAAAATGAAATTAAATTAAGCTCTATTTATTTCTTTATGTCATACATTACTTTTCCCAATTAGGATTGTGTATCTAATTGCAACACGTGACACACACTGAAGACAAGTACGTTAATTCAAGGCCAAAGCTATATACAACAAACTTGATCAAGTCTGATTTAGAACCAGTCAGATTCAGGACAGATAGCAGAGCTCTTCCTTTTACTCTGTCCTGAAGGCTCTGTTTTATCCACTGCTGCTCACCACACACACAACTGTTTGATGAAATAATACTGAAATTTTGGTTACACAGAAATATCCTCCGCATTTGTGATGAATGTACTACGATGCTGTCATATGAACTTTCATAGTTGTAATTTCTTTGTCCCTTTTCTCCAATACAGATCTTTGATTAAAGTCACAACATCTGCATTAATCCACCTTATTAAGAGTCACATATATTTTGATGGAGCTGACATATATGGAATATGATATATACTGCATTTGAGCATACAAGCTTATTCATAAAATATTTCAGTGTAGATGCAGAATTTGATTATGGTCATATCTGGAGGACATCCGATGGAGGAGACGTTGACTCTTTTCTTAAGCAGTGTCAAAGAAATTAATTTCAAAATCTTCATTTCTACTCCTTAATTTATTATCATTATATTTCTGACTTAAATTCCTACCTCTTTAATAATTCTTGAATTGCTCACCACTTTGAAGGTATGACAATGAAAATACAGTTTATTCAATGTTGTGTTTATTTACAACAATACAGTTTTTTACATTTCTAGCCGTGTTTGCTTTTACTTCTGTTTTTTTACTTCTCAACTCTCCTATGCCAGAAATCCTGTTAATCATTTTTTCAATAATCATATATTTTACACAGATTCTTCACAAGGTTGCCCCTCAATAATGAGGAAGGACAGAGGCACCAATTAAAACTCCTGGGTTACACATGACATATCACTTTGAACTGGACTGAAACAATAATTACATGTTTCTCTTGTGTCTAAACACTGAATGTAGTCAAAATTCATTCAATAGAAAACTAGAACATTACTTCACACATCACACTCATAATTATGGTATAATACAGTGCATGGAACTGCTGATAAGCCCCGCCCCCAAGAACAGTATTTCCAGGAATCCCCCTTTCTGATAGGTCAAGGGATTCCTGGGAAAACTGGACCCCAGGAGAGAGGAGAAGAAAAACAATATGTCAGTGAGCTCTTCCTCTTCTGATATGATCCATCCATCATCAGATCAGCACCAATGGATTCAGTTCGTCACAAGCAGAAGTCCTGCTATGGTTTCCATACTTCCCATTGAAAGACAGCACATTACAAGCTTTGAAACTGTCACATCTTCTCCTGATGATATTATGTCTAGACACCTAAATCATGGAATTGGATGGAGGTCATGTGATTGATTACATGTGGTAAACTTCATCCATCTGAAAAATCTTATGAAGAATTTGATAGTAATTTCTTAACAGAAATTAGTTTTCTATTCATTTTTATTCCATCCATTCATCAGTCCAGTATCTGATCTTGCTAGGGGGCGTGAGGGGCATGCAAAACTATTTTGATTTGATTTCTAAATATATTAATTTTGTCTCACTCTCTCTTCTCCCTCCCTGTCTCCTGTGTTCTTTCTCTCAGCCTCCATTTCTTTCAACCTGCTCCCCCTCTCTCATTTCCTCTTGTCTCTCTGCCTTGAACATTACATTGTTTTTGTTCATTTCTGTCTGCTCTCTACTTTGTTCTCTCTCACCCTGTGTTCACTGCCTGTCCCTCTTCTGTCATATACTTTATTTCATCTTTGTTTTTAGTTTTTGAAATGTGTCTCAAACAATACAAAAATGTGAGCTATACAATAATATAATTATACAATAAGACTATATTATTACACCGTAATTATGATAGGTGTCTGTGTTAAATTGAGCCTATAAATTCCACTTTAATCACTGTTTAAAAACGACAAATACCTCTGTAGTAATGACATCGTTTGAATTAGATCAGGTCAGTTTTTGTTTGTGTTGAACAGCACAAGGACATAATGCTAATCTTATCCTGTGGACAGTGAGCAGTACCTGCTCTACCTCTCACATTTCCATTATCATATAAATGTCATTGGCCTCTGGCTGATTTTAACATGCATTTCAACCCTTTACACAAACTCAAATTGACCGGTCTCACCTAAAATCCTGGCTGACTGTGATCAAATAGGTGTTTCTGAGTGTAGTGTCCCTCCTGTCCTCTGACTCTGGGTTTCAAATAATTCTCTCCGCTGTTCTGGCTCTGTTCAGGCGGGAATTTCTGTCCTCTGTCCCGAGCTACAGTGCTTCATCTCAGACTACCAACTGACCAGAGATGCAGCACTGCACCATGGGCCACAGTAATGGATCAGGAAGTCGACCAGAGAAAAACACAGTCAATGTTGATACCATGTTCATTAATCTGCTGCACAGATTTCTATTTTTAACAACATGTGCATTGTACAAAGTCTTTACAGTTGACAAAGAAACTTCATACAAAAGTAATTGATTTGAGCTCATCTTTTTAGTTGTTAGAGCCTCCCGAAACCACAGAAACTTAGCTGATGAGAATCAGAAGTTAACTGACAGTTAAAGCTAGCTTCATGATGAAAGCTGAGTAAAAAATGCACAGTGATCACAGTGAAAAGAGATTTTAATCTTGTAGACCTTCACAAAGCTGTAAAGGGCTGCGGGGCAGTTGCCAAGCAGCTTGGTGAGAAAAGAACAACTGTTGGAGCAATTGTCAGAAAATGGAAGAGGCTAATGATGACTGTCAATATCCCTCGGACTGGGGCCCCACGCAAGATCTCACCTCATGGGCTATCAATGATGCTAAGGAAGGTGAAGAATCAGCCCAGGACTACACGGGAGGAGCTGGTCAATGACCTGAAGAGAGCTGGGACCACCATTTCAGCCCATGTCAAGGCCCGTCTGAAGTTTGCCAATGACCCTCTGGATGATCCAGAGGAGTCATGGGAGAAAGTCAGATGAGACCAAAATAGAACTTTTTGGTCTTAACTCCATTCGCCATGTTTGGAGGAGGAAGAAGGAGGAGTATCATCCCAAGAACACCATACCTACAGTGAAGCATGGGGGTGGAAGCATCATGCTCTGGGGGTGTTTTTCTGCACAGGGGACAGGGCGACTGCACTGTATTAAGGAGAGGATGAACAGGGCCGTGTATTGTGAGATATTGGGCAAAAACCTCCTTCCCTCAGTCAGAGTGTTGAAGATGAGTCGTGGCTGGGTCTTCCAACATGACAACAACCCGAAGCACACAGCCAGGAAAACCAAGGAGTGGCTCCGTAAGAAGCATATCCATGTTCTGGAGTGGCCTAGCCAGTCTCCAGACCTGAATCCAATAGAAAATCTTTGGAGGGAGCTGAAACTCCATGTTGCTCAGCGACAGCCCCGAAACCTGACAGATCTAGAGAAGATCTGTATGGAGGAGTGGGCCAAAATCCCTGCTGCAGTGTGTGCAAACCTGGTCAAGAACTATAGGAACCGTTTGACCTCTGTAATTGTTTACAAAGGCTTCTGTACCAAATATTAAACTTGTTTGACTCAAGTGATCAAATACTTATTTGACACAATAATATACAAATAAATTGTTAAAAAAAATCATACAATGTGATTTCTGGATTTTTTTTTTAGATTCTGTCTCTCACAGTGGAAATGCACCTATGATGAAAATTTTAGACCCCCCCATGATTTCTAAGTGGGAGAACTTGCAAAATCACAGGGTGATCAAATACTTATTGACCTCACTGTATATATATAAAAGACCTGTCATGATACAACAGTGTATTCATTTTCATTTCATACTAATACATGAAAGATATCAGTGAAAGGGTGTGTGTGTGTGTGTGTGTGTGTGTGTGGGGGGGTTCCTCACACACACAAATGATTTTGTGTTTGCATGATACTCACCTCTCCAACGCTCTCTCTGATATCTGAAACACAACACATTTTGTTAAAAGGGAGACATTGCAGCAGCAGACATCTGCATACATACACCCCCACATGCACATACAAGCTAATTTAACAGACCAAACATGCTGTTTCTTACTACTGGCTCTCTACAGCTTCCTCTCTGTTCAGGAGGAAACCAGCAGAGTGAATTTAACTTCAACCCTTGTACTGAAGTACAGTTTCTGATGCTTTACTTGACTGTTTCCATGTTAGGAGACTTTCTGCTTTTCCTCCACTATATTTCAGAAGTAAATCTCCTTGCTCCACTGTGTTTGTTTACCTAATGTGCATGTGTGTGACGGATAAAGTAGAGTTCTTCTTCTTAAAGCTAGACTCACTGCTTAACATGAGATCCAGAAAAATGACACGGTTACTTTGGTCATACAGCTTTTATTACCCAAAGATTTTTCATGTGATGTTCAGAAACAAAGCAAGGAGAAGTGTGATCTTAGAGTGGCAAAGGGTAAAGCTGTAGAGATTGAGGTGGTAGATGGTGGTACAGGACATTTGATGTTGATACTTGAGGCTAGGGCTCACATCCCATCTTCTACTATCCTTTCCTTTCCCACAGACCCTATAGTTGCCTAAATTCAGTCAGACCTTCAACAGTCAGTTCACCCAGTTTCCATGGATTATCCAGAGTAACCAGATTTTTTGTTGAAGTTGCTGTAATGTTTACAGAATTTTGACTGTGGGATGACCTTTATCTGCTCACTGTTGTCTGATAATGAGTCCTCACTTGACCACTTGACCACTTAAATGACTTACCAGTGTGTTCCTGTACATTCATATCTCAAGTGCAGAATGATTTGTTTTGATTGAGTCCCTGTAGCCTAATGAGTGGCAGAGGTTGTAGGAGAAGTCATGGTAAAACATAAATGGACTGCACTTATGGCAGCACAGTGGCTCGGTGGTTAGCACTGTTGCCTCATAGCAATAAGGTCCTGCGTTTGATTTCCAGTCAGAGCTGGGCCCCTTCTGTGTGGACTTTGCTCCACTTTCTTGCACCATCAAAAAAGC
Organism: Chaetodon trifasciatus; assembly: GCA_037975065.1. Classification (NCBI taxonomy): domain Eukaryota; kingdom Metazoa; phylum Chordata; class Actinopteri; order Chaetodontiformes; family Chaetodontidae; genus Chaetodon; species Chaetodon trifasciatus. The sequence continues at coordinate 14,162,062 of JBBMOE010000010.1, forward strand.
TGTTAATGATCATTTTAGCTTAATTCTCCTGGCTTAGAGCTGGAGTTGTTCCCCAGGGACCAGTGCTCCTTATACTTGGCATAGGTTAAACAAGAATGAAATTCACCATCTGTTGTACTGATGATTATGTATGTGACAATAAACTTAATTTATATAGTTTTCTACAGACAAAGCACTTCACAATTTCTGCCTCACTCACCCATTCACACATGCACGCACACACACACACACACACACACACACACACACACACACACACACACACACACACACACACACACACACTCAGATTGATTCATTTAAATACTAACTCAAATGCCACTTTTATACTAACTATTAGGAAACATCAAATATCTTAAGCCCAATTTCATTTTAATTGCACAGCCCAAAGAACAAATTGTTGAAGGAAGGATTCGTTGAAAGGTACACTCTCTACCAACTCCATAAAAACATCAAATGATAGAATATCTCTTTGAAGAATTCCCTACAGTAGACTTCCAAAGACTAGAAGAATCTATAACAAGAAGCATTTAAGCTGTTTTGGAACATTTTATTCATTGATGTTGATATGTCAGTTCATTTGGAGACCCTGTATTTGTTAATCTTAAATCTATTCTGTCACATCCAGAAGTTCTCCAATGAAACAGCCATCGTTCAATGTGTATCACGGTGGAACAAACTGGAATACAGAGGGGTCATAATCGACTTTGTAGACTCGTGTGGACTGAACCACCTGCACATAAATGTCAGCAAGACAAAGGAGGTGGTGATTGATTTCTGAAGGAAGGTACCACAGACTACACCAGTGGACATCCAGAGCTTGGACATTGAGATTGTGGGGGATTACAAATACCTGGGTACTCACCTCAACAACAAACTGGACTGGACAAACAACACAGATGCCCTGTACAGGAGGGGCCAAAATTTTCTGCACCTGGTTAGAAGACTGAGGTCCTTTGGAGTATGTAGGACCTGTTAAAAACGTTTTATGACTCTGTGGTTGACATCTGCAGTTTTCTATGCAGTGGTTTGCTGGGGCTGTGGAAGCTCAGAGAGGGACAAGACAAGACTTTACAAACTGGTCAGGAGAGCTGGCTCTGTCCTGGACTGTCCTCTGGACACCATCAAGGAGGTGGGTGAGAGGAGGATGTTAGCCAGGCTGACATCAATCATGGACAACCCATCCCACCTCCTGCATGAGAGTGTGCAAAGACTGCTGCATCCAGTCTGTAAGAAAGAACGCTACTGCAGGTCCATCCCAACAGCTGTCAGACTGTTGATCGCCAGCATCACATAATGTAGCACTGTGTTGATGCTGTCTTTATCAATTCTTTATCATAAATCTGCTTTTCTTTTGCACTACTGTTATCAATGTTAATTCATGCTCACATTATCCATTTTGTCTGGTTTCTCAACTGTGCAATAACACTATTTATTATCCATATTGATAACAGTATTTTTAGAAATTCAATGTCCTTTCTATGCAGCAATGTGCAATACAACATAATGACGATAATTATAATAGTGATTAGTAGCTGTTCCTCATAAGAATATTGACAATATTCTTATGAGCTTGAAGTTGTCTCTCTTAACCCCTACAGTTGGTTCTCCATCTTTGATCTCCATTATCTTAACAGCAACACCTGATAAAAGAACACTGTGAGCAAAGCTTATATTGTATACATTTAAAATAAACAACATGATAACAATGTTCTCATGGGCTTTTAATTTCCTCTTGGCACCAGCACTGACACTCAAACGGTCACTTAACTGAGATCTTGATATATCAAGGAGAGAGAAGAGAGAGACAGAGACATAAAGAGAATGAGGGAGAGGGTTGTTTTCCAGGAATGCTTTGACTACTTGGCTGGAAACTCCCAGTGTGCCCATATAAGGCTTGTCAGCCAGCCTTTTATTTTGGAGATCATGGAAAATGGGATTGCTGCTTTGGATAAACATTCCCTCTTACCATCCCACCCCACCCCTACCTCCTCCTTCCAGCTGGCTACATACATTCCCTTTTCTAGTCACAGTTGGAATACACTCAGTTAAAAGGCAGCTGGGGGGGTGGGGGTGGGGGGGGGCTTTACTTGTCTCAGTCCTTCTGGTCTGGGCTCAATAAGTCCATATTAAGAAGAAGTCTCTCTCTCTCTCTCTTTCCATAATGTCCTCTGAAGTAATGTGAAGTGATGGAAACACAACCGTGTGTGTGTGTGTGTGTGTGAGAGAGAGAGAGAGAGAGAGAGAGAGAAAGAGGGAGAGAAAGAGGCATCACCCCCATTTCTTCACTGTTACAATCATCGACATTTTCATCATCAGCCTTGATTCACATTTTGTTGTGTCTATCAGAGATATTCAGTTTATACTCTACATTTGATCAAGATGAGCCAGAGACATGCTTGCTCTTATTCTTTTGCCATAGAACAAGTAGTTTCTATTATTTGCAAATATGTTCAGATTTCTGGATTTCTCAATGGAGGACACTTTCACATAATATCCCTTTCCACAGACACCAATGTACAGCTGCACTGCATTGCATTGAAAGGCGTTCAAACTATTTTTTCATCCTCATAATTCATAATCTAAGTTAAACATAATCTTAGAGACACCTCCCAAAGTACAACAGTACAGTACACCAACACAATCAGCAATGGTTACAAGTTTTGGATGCATGGAAAACCACAAATGAAATTCCCTTCATTCCCATTGTACATTATTGTAGATCAATCAATTCTAGACCCCAGGGGGGTCACGTGAGTAAGGATACCTTTCAATGTTGTAAACTGAACTAAATTTCTATATTTGGGTTTTACAGGGTTAAGCTTATCCTTTCATTTTTAACCAGAAAACAAGTACTGCAACCTGCAGTGTTCCTTCATTCCTGTTGCAGCTTCAGCGTCTCACATAATTCAAGTCCTGAAGGTATTACAGTTATCAAAACTGGGCTTCTCATTATTAAGTAAGTGATGTAGTTCAGACATAAGTTCTATGTAACCATCGCCACAACATAAATTAAAGACGTAAAGCTTCCTATGACTTAAAATAAATGAGAATTAGAATGGATTTAAACTTGCTTGGCTTGTAGTGTGGATTTGGCTAAAACACTCGCTTCCGAGTCATGCCACTGTCCTCTGCTGTGCTGCACCCACACCTTAGCAGGTGTCATCAATCCTTGGGGGCTAATATTCACAAACATTCTGATTGTCCTCTCAGAGAGCTCCTAACATAGCCTAAACATTTCTTGCAAGGAGTCCTAGCTTAGGAGTGATTTAGGAAAATTCTCAGAGCAACTCTGAGCAAGGAAGGGCCTGAAACTTTTATTTTAGTGGGGCGAGGTGTTCTACCCCTTTGCTAGGTATGGCACTTTTAAAAGGTGTGATTGGTTGGTCAAAAAAAGGGAGAGAAAAAAATGCATTCTTAGTGATACCTGGCATAGAGTGGACAGTGAAACTGATAGGGGTAATCATAGAATTTAGTCTCTATTAAGACAGACTGTAATTATGAATAGTAGTTTATGGAATGAACATTTCTGTTGGATAAATTGTAAACCATACTACTTGTCAGGCTACAAAATATTTGAAAATGCAGGTCTACAGGTTTGAGCAGTAGGTTATTCACATGCTGATAGTTGTTAATCTATTTGATAGACCAATTAACAGGGGGGAAAAACTCAGCTCAGCTTTCATCAGTTTCCATGCTTTTGCATTGAGTGAGTGATTGAATGTGAGCAAAACTCGAATGAGATAGACAATAAACATTATCCCTATAGAAAGTCATTTGATAGCATTTCATTAACTCACTGTTAATGTTCAGGTTTGGAGAGTATTTCTCCTTCCTCTTGTCTTTCTGGCATTTTGTCCTCTGCTTAAGAAACTTAAAAAGTCCTCCAGTCCATAAAATCAGCATCATATAAATCGAAACATTTCTACACTTTGTGCAGACTAACTTCATAACCACAGTTTAACTACAGGTTACCAGCCCTGAGAGGGAATATGTCTGTATGAGCGTGCCTGTGTGTGTGTTTAGACAGGCTGTGATAACAGTCAGAGCCATCTCTCCTATTGAGCCAAACATTGCCTAATATGGTTTTCTTTCTCTTCCCCCATGGCTCTGTAAATCACACACAGGAAGCCTCCTTTCTTTCACTCTGTCTGTGTGTCACGTTAAATGTCTCTCCAGTAGACACACACACACACACACACACACACACACACACACACACACATATATACGTATGTATGTATATATATATATATGGAGAGAGAGAGAGAGAGAGAGAGAGAGAGAGAGAGAGAGACGTGTGTGTAATGTGAAATCAAATTTTTAAAAATGAAAAGCTTTAGGACAACCTAAGATATGTGTGGAGTTAGGTCAACTACCCCAATGACTGAAGAGCTAAACACTGTCATTATATAGATCTAAACACCAACAGACCCAGTACAACGTATAACAGTCTCTGTAATAGTGGTTCTTAAAATTACTTACCAAAAATGGTAATGCTGAACTGAACACTGAGTCAAACCCTGAAGCCTGGTCAGAGCAGCTAAAACAGGGGCATGTGGTGGTGTAGTAAAGAACATAAGGGCTTTAGTAAGGGTTTTATTGGATTTTGAAAACAATTTAGTTTGGGGATGTTGGGTGGGAAACAAGGAGCCCAGGGGTTAAAAAATGTGTTAAGATAGAGAAAGAAAGAAATCCTTGAGTGTTGTAATCCACCTAGGGCAGTGGGTCCCAACCTGTACCAGCCATGGTACCCATTGCCCTAGGTGGACCCATTGCCCAAAGGGGTCTTAGAGTAAGAAAAATCTGAGGAGTCTCGCGATGACCAAGAGAATAAGAAAGAAAGTAATGTGATTGCATTACATAAAAAGAGTAATTTCTGGAGGAAAAGGATCACAACTCATGCCTATAGTAAGGTCATAACCCGTAATGAAGTGTCACAAGTAGACATTATTTACTTTTACAGGATCACAAGCCAAAATGGTTGAGCTACTGGCCTAGACGTTTTTATAAGGAGCTAAGCATGCTGAAAGCACACATGTTGTCAGACCTGCTATCACTAAAGCTAAGCTTAGTATTTTTTGCTTCATTCACCCATAACACACACTCACACACCAATAGCAGGGAGCTACCAAACAGGGTGCTGGCCTGGCCATTGGGATTCACTGTCTTGCCCAAGGACACTTTGACATGTGGACAGGAGGGAGGGGATTGCACTACCAACCTTATGATCAGCAGACGACCCACTACCTCACAAATTTGTTTTCTTGATTTGGAAAACACAAGGTGAACAACTAACACATCTTAATTTGCAAAAAAATTCTGAGGTGAATTCCTCTGTTCTTTTGTCCTCACATGATTAACTCGTATTGTTAGTCTTTTATTCAACATGATATATAACAATATATCAGAAACTAATAACTAATGACAACTTGAGTGGTCTTGGCTAGCCATTACAAACAGAGCATATGTGTTGAGATGCCTCATGAAAATGTCAGTCTAAAATATGGCTGGTGCTGACAAAAGAGAAGCTCAGACATATACCAAAATGGATGACAGTACATACTGTTTACATTTATTAAAACATTTTCTGCACAGACTTTTGGTTATCTAAACCAAAATGACAGCTGACATTCCAACACAGCTACTTCAACACAGATTTTATCAAGTCACTGTTCCTTTTTGAGAAATTTAGAACATAGAAATCTAATCCAGGAGAAATCAAAGACTAGGTAGCCCTTTCAACATCATTGATATGGAGGTACTGCCAGCAGGAAAAAGGGCTGGAAATACTGTAGTTCAAGAGTTTCTTGCATTAGGTCCTACATTGGCTGATAGATCACTGAGATCAGTAAGGTAGTTTGCTGACCCACATTATGTGAATGGCAAATAAAGTCACTAAAGCAGACATGATTTTTGCTGTGATGGATTTTCACACAGCTGTGATTTTCACACAGTTGTGAAATGAAATGAGGCTCCACTTCATAGAACTTGAATTACAAGACAACAACAAGAAAAGGAGGACACTGTTTAAGTTTAAGCTGAACATTGCAGGCACAAACACTGTAAACACTTGAAAGTAAAGGTCACATGTGAAATGTATGGGGATTGAAATCTAAGTTGAAAGTCTGTCTGTTCCACAAGACAGGCAAACAGTGAATACCAAAAATCCTTTCTGTGTGGATTGGCCCTCAGAGGAATTAATCTCTCTTTTTCCTGCATTCTTCTCCTTCCTCCCACTTCTGTCACCTTCCATATGCCTCACCTCCTCTTTTACCCTACTCCCCCTTCTTCTCCCATGTGAAACTGACCCTGGGAATCATGGTCCCTTGGTTCCAGAGGGACTGGTGTAAGGGTGTGTGTGAATGCGTGTGTGTATGGGGTTATGTGAAAGTCCTCCTAACCCAGTGCCCTTAAGACTTTTGCCTGCTCTATAAATAAATACAGCGTTTCCTCCTCTCCTCCCTCCATACACATTCTCATGGGCAAAAGTTTCCATTAAAAGTCAAAGGAAAAACTAAAAAATGCATTGTTGCACTAAAGCTTGGTGCCTGGTCCTGTTCAAATAAATGTGTGTTTGGGCTTGTATTGCTATCTTTTTGAGGACCAATTTCAGTTTTAAACCATCAAATTCAAATTCATGTTTGCTTTACTGGCATGAATGGCACAACAACACATTTCATAAATTAAAAAATTAAAACAAGATTGTTCTTTGTGTGTGTGTGTGTGTGTGTGTGTGTGTGTGTGTGTGTGTGTGTGTGTGTGTGTGTGTTGATGTTTATGTATTTGTGTGTGTGGTTTTGTATGTGTGTATTTAAGCAAGAAATAATCATTAAAAGACCAAATAGTAATAATAATATTAACACTAATTGTCATTATTGTCACATTTTGGCTTGCCCTCACTACTTCAAAGGATAGTTTGAATGTTAAGACTTCGTTTTAAGATTCAGATTAGAATTATGTTTAGTTTAGAATAAGGTTTTGGGCTAGACATTTAGTTGTGATGGTTAAAGTTAGGCACTAGGGAATGCATAATGTCAATGCGGGTCCCCACAAATATAAAAAGACATGTGTGCACAGTGCATGTGAGCGTGCGTGCGTGTGTGCGTGCGTGCGTGCGTGCGTGCGTGCGTGCGTGCGTGCGTGTGTGTGTGTGTGTGTACATGTGGTCCTCCTACCTTGTCCATTTCGTTCACCCCCTCTTGATTTAACACACTCTGCTTATTGTACATGCTGTCCATGGTGTAGATTTGGTCCCTTATTGATGCTGGCCTGCTGTGTGAAATGAAATGTTGTGTGTGAGAGTCATGTCAGCCATATTGCAGGAGGGTTTTGCATCAGATAGTTGCTTTGTTTTTACCATTTAAGGACAGTATCCCACCCCAATCTTACCCAGGATGCAAGCATAGACTGGACTTTTTCACATAGTCCCCCTGCCTCCAACTGAGGTGAATTTGGAAAGTTGGCCAGAAATCCAACCCAGGCAGGTACCGTAAGAGCAAATGAAACTAAAATGAGTGAACTGACCCAGAGTGCTTTACATTTACAGACCTGCTACATTCTCAGTAACTACTGCGGCAGCTAATTTGACTCAGTAACAAGCCTTCAACCAGACAGGAGGAGCAGAGCAGTGACTGGGTCTGAACAAACGTTTAAGAACCATACCAGACTTTTTTTCTTTGTCACATATACTTGACATGATGACTGAGTATTTATCAAAGCAAACCATAGTGTGTTAGATTT
>JBBMOE010000010.1:14172304-14174351 GCA_037975065.1 Chaetodon trifasciatus
AAAGCAGTGTTTCCCAACCACTGTGCCGTGGCACATAAGTGTGCTGTGAGAAATCATTAGGTGTGCCATGGAAGATTATCCAATTTCACCTGATCGGTGCTCTAAGGCTTAGAGCACCGATCGGGTGAAATCTTCATGTGTGTCTTTCTTCAATTCCTGCAAGAATATCAGCTCTGTGTTCAACTAAACAGGCCCAGGTTTTGCCCAGGCCCAAGTAAATTGAGTGGGACTTTTTTTTATTATATTTCAATAAATATACTTTTTGTGACATTTTTGTTTGGTGGTGTGCCTTGTGATTTTTCGAATGTAAAGTATGTGCCATTGCTCATAAAGGTTGGGAAACACTGGCATAAAGGGACTACAGCTTGCATTTCATTGTACAGCTCTTCAAATGTGGCCATTCAGAGCAGATATAAGCACTTTGGCTCTATTTTAATCATGCAAGTGCAACAGCAAATGCAAGGTGGTAGGTCTTGAGCGGTCATACTGAGTGGGCACCTCCAAGTGCACCTGCTGTTTTGGTTCATGTAGGTGCAATAGTGCAAAATAAAAAAGGCTGGGCGAGGTGGAATAGAAGCAAAAAGGTGTGATGATTAATAAAGTCACATCACTGGCGCTATTGCTCTGAAACAGCTGAGTCAATCAGCTGCAGAAGCATGACAACAACAGCTCACAAATGAATAATCTGCTTTCCCAGGAATCATATTTTTGTGTGGATGGTGCAGAGTAGCACAGAATGAATACATATTATACATACAATACAGACTCACAAATCTGCAGCTAGAGGCAGATTGTGTGTTTTTACCAGTTCATTAGTACAGTGATAATAGAATCAGGATAAAAAATAGTTTGGTGAAGAACTTTACACGATCAAATCAATCCAACACTATTTCAGTCATAATTCTATTGTATCTTATATTTCAAGTGTCATCATATTGATGAGCCTCTGTAATGCGTTATGTCCCATACAAACAGGTAGAATACAAAGTTGTAATGTACCAGTCTGATGTGTGAACATACATGTAGTCATTCTGTAGCAGCCTGGTGTCATTTTCATGCGATTTAATAAAAGTATACACAGTGTGCCTTGTGTAATGGCACTGTATGCCCGATGACCTTCTCCAGGCATTTAATGCACTAATTTACTGGTAGAGTGGAGTGTTAGATTAAAATAGTTCATTTACATTTTAAGCACTAGTCCATTATTGCTGTACATTTGATGCAAGTATTGTGTTTCCTCTTGTTAATAAAAAAGTGATGTTGTGCCAGAAAACATACTTCTGAATATATCTCATATCACTGGGCTATTATTTCCAAAATTCTGTACAATACGGGTGGTCAGGGACATATTAACCTATGGGACCTTCAGATAAGAATGAACTGTGGGCCAATGTTCCTTCCACTCTGTATACATAATGCATATATCCTCTTGACAATACCCATCAGGTCAGCTGGAATACTACTGTCCAGCAGTGTAATATTCCAGTTGGGGTAAGACACAAATTTATCTAAGGTAGATCTACATCAAGTTTACACATCACATGCTGTTTCCAGGTGTTAAGGAGCACTACTACATATAGGAAAAATAGTTTTATAAAGCTGTGGGAGCTGTGTGAAAGCTGTGAAACATCACTACAGTCAGCATCAGATGGGGATTATTTGTTAAATTTGAATATGAATAAAGTCTGATGTAAGCTTACCAAACTCTGTGGTCCTCTCCTTAACTCTGCTTAAGGCTTGAGGCTACATTAGCAATAATAGCATAACAAACCAGAATTTTTGACTCAGCTCTCGACAGGTGCACTGCATTGTGGGTAATGAAGCCGACAGGTTTTGACAAGGAAGAAGAATGTTGATGAAATGAAAATACATTCTGCTACGACAGTCTTTGCTGTCACTTTTATTCAATTCAATTCAATTCAATTTTATTTATATTGTGCAGAACCAGGCTCTGGGTGGGCGGCCATCTGCCTTGACCAGTTGGGTTAGAGACAAAGGGGGAGAGAGAGAGAGAGAGAGAGAGAGAGAGAGAGAGAGAGAGAGAGAG
>JBBMOE010000010.1:14174738-14273078 GCA_037975065.1 Chaetodon trifasciatus
AGAGAGAGAGAGAGAGAGAGAGAGAGAGAGAGAGAGAGAGAGAGAGAGAGAAGATGAATTCTATTCTGAATTTTACAGGGAGCAAGTGCAGAGTGGCTAATATCGGAGAAATATGATCTCTGTTCCTTGTTTTTGTCAGAACATGTGCTGCAGCGTTTTGGAGCAACTGGAGGATATAGCATGGATTTGGGCAGTCTGATAGTAAGGAATTGAAGTAATCCAACCTGGAAGTTACAAATGCATGGACTAGTTTTTCTGTAGCTTTTTGAGACAGAATGTGCCTTTTTATTGGCTTCAAATCTCCAGGATTATCACTTCACTGCCTGAGCTGGCCCATTTGTCAATTAATTCACATTCTTTACAACAGAGATATGACATAGTTTCCCAGTATGTCTTGTAGCGGGTTGGACCTCCTCCATTCCATGACCTAACTTCTGGACCAGTACTGCTCCCAGACCCAACTCACTCGCATTTGTACACCACAAAAGGCAGATTAAAGTTTGGATGGCCCAGGATAGCTGGTTCTACCAGATACTGCTTAAGGGTATTGAAAGCTGTTTGGCATGCCGATGACCAGAGAAACCTTCATAGAAACCATCATAGAAATGTTGCTCCCAAGACGAGGAGAAAATGATGATGTTGTCCAAGTACATGAAACAGATTACACCCTTCAGTTCCCCGAGTGGCCTCTCCGTGAGCCTCTGAAAAATTGCAGGGGCATTCTTCAGTCCATATGGCATAACATTAAATTGGAACAGACCTAGAGGGCAGATAAAGGGCTGTAATTTCTTGCACCTCTGGATCCATTTCACTTGCCAATAGCCACTATTTAAGTCGAGTGAGGAGAAGACCGCCGCACCTGCAAGATTATCCAATATTTCTTGAATTGTGGGAATGGGGTACACATCTGTGACTATACTCTTATTCATTTTTCTGAAATCAACACAAAACCGTGGCCTGCGAACCTTCCAAGGAATCAGGACTACAGGGGAGGCCCAAGCAGAATAAGAGGGTTCAATGATGTCATCCTTGAGTATGTCCTCAATTAGTTCCTTCATCACCTTCTGCTCAGTAGGAGAGACCCGATATGGCTTCTTTCGAATGGACAGGGGATTGATGAGAAAGATCTGATGTTTCATTATCTTTGTGCGTCCCACCTTTGTTGTACATACATCAGTATTGATGCTTGGCAGTTTGTTTAATTGAGGTTTTTAATGTTCGTACAGGTGAGACTCCTGGACTGCATTCAAGATTACGTCCACATCTTCAAAAGCCGTCTGTGATGGTAACAGTGCTATGACTGATGGAGCTTCCACAGAAAAGAAAGCAACATAGTTGCTGATCTCCCTCTCCCCTAGCAGAGGGGGCTCAGCACAGAATGACTTTTGTCCTCTTCTCCACGAAACCAGTATGCTCTGCTCGCAACATCAAGCTGCATACCTGTAAAGAATGCACAGTCCAAACCCAGCAGAGCAGGGAATGCCAGGGTTTTGGCATCAAGTATTATTATAGGCACCAGCCAGATTTTATTCTGTAGGCTCAGTTCCAGTTCCGCTCAACCATGTGGCTTCCTGGGTTCCCCATCTGCCAGATAGAGGGGACCTCCAGAGTAAGTGTATGCTTCTGTGTTTTGACATTATTCCACACATGTTCACTGAGCAGAGTATATGTGGAGCCTGTGTCAACTGCACTTTCAACTGTCGAGGTACGACAGTGCCACTGCTCTCTCCAGAGATGCCAAACTTCTGTAGGCCCTGCACAAAGTAATGTGAGGTAATACATGCTGGTTATTCTACTGTTTGGGTCACCTTGTTTATTGAAGAATGACCCGGTCCTCCTCCAGATTGGGAGGGCTGTAGATGGGGTTGGTGGGAGTGGGACTGGTACGTGGGCTTGGCTTTCTTAAACTGATTATAATTTGGCTATGAATATGGAGCATGACTGTCTTTACACCTCCAGCAGTAAACCACAGGTGGGGTATTGTTCTTTGGTGGTGGGGAATTGTTATACAACACATCCACTTTGTCTTTTTCCTGTTGTTTCATAACTTGTTTTTTTCTGTGATCATAATGAGACTGACTTGCTGTGTCTTTTTCTAGTTGCTGTCCCAGTCTTACCAGTTCATCCACTGTAGAAACTCTGCCCTGGAGCTGGCTTGCCATGTATGGATTAATGTTCCTGAAAATCTTGAGTATTGCAGCCTCCTGTATATCTGGCTTCCACCTCTTACACAAGGAGCGGTACATGTAAGCAAAGTCGCCGATGCTATTGCCATCACCTTGAACACTTGTCCTTACTCTCTCGGCCAGTTCATCCCACCAGTCTCTTGCTGTTCCATGAAGGACATTCTTCAAGGTAGCCATCAATTCCTCCTCACTAAGTCAATTTAAAGCCATAAAATCATTACCCTTTTCAAATTTTTACAGGGGATCCGGCTCATCCTCCATTTTCCTGAATGATGAAAACTGCAGCTTGGCTGGACATTTCTCCATCATCCGTTCATTGCCCTCCGGTAGGACAGGAGATTCCTGTGGTGACTGTAGCGCACTTGCCTTATCTGCCACTACAGTAGACTGCAGATGCTACTTCTGAGCTTCCTGCAACTCATTACTCTCTGGTGCCTTTTGGACAGGGACAGTTGTAAGTGCAGATATGTTGAGTGTTTTTTTTTTTTTGATTGATACAAGTTCCTGAGACATTGAATCCATACTGTGAGACAGTTTCCACACATCCGTTTGCAGGAGCTAAACCAACTGCACAACTGGGATTATGAACTCTTTGATGTCTTTTAATATTTTAGTATGATAATGCATTAACCACCAATTGAGGTTTGCCACTCTTGTTTCTGTGTATTTTTGTCTGCATGAGTCTGCGAAATTTCTCCTCCAAGGTTGCTTCCAGTGTATGATGACTGACAGGTGGTTCCTCATTAATCTCATTGATTAGCTGCTCCATCCTGAGATGTAGCATGAAGTGAGATGAGTGGCTGTGAAAGATAAATGGATAAATCCATGTCCAATAAAGAATAAGTGGTATTTTTTGTAGCAGCTGTCTGAGTTTGGTAGATTGTTTCCACTCCACTCCTAATGTTTGAGTCCAGTGAAAGAGTATCCCGTCCAGTGATATCCTCCGTCCAGCAACTCCCGGGAAACTCCAAGGAAGTATTCAGTCCTCATTTATTCCGGCTGCTGCCGCTCCTGACAAAGAGGATCCTTCTGCAACCGACTGACTTCGATTCTGAATTCAATATCTCACCATCGGAAACTAGCTGTGGTCCCGGTAAGTTGGCGTGCTCTCGTGAAACTGACTCACCGGCGACTCTCAGCTGTCTCTTGTATTTTTTCTTATCGGCCTTTTTCAAAACTGCACAGGCTATGTGGAAAAAGGGGATTGGGTTATTGAATGACTGTGGGTGGTATCAGAGACAAATGTGAATGAATTTGGACAGTGACATAGTTCTGACAGGGGTCGTTACAGTATGATGAAAGAAAAAAGGTAGCTGTTGTGCTAAAAAGGAAGGAAGAATGATATGCAACACTGATTCCAAATCTCCAGTAGAATTTTGAAAACAGACCTAAAGGCCAAAAGACTGCAAATGATGTGTTGTGTTGACCCTTTAATTGCTGAATCAGACTGAAAGTCCTTTTAGTGGTGGATGAAGCAGTACCTCAAACAGAAATCCTTTTTGAACATAGAGACCTCGGAATTCTCCAGAGTGGCCAATGAGGGAATATCAGGCTGCAGGGGCTACTGTCAAAGTCTGGGTCAAAGTAAAAATGTTTCTTCACAATATTACTGTCTGTATAGAGTAATATGTTACTACAGTACTTTTCCATTACTTTCATCAAAATAACCACAGAAGTACGGCTACTGTTATATCTGACTATGTACTGTTATATAGTACAGACAGGCTTTGTCAGATCCATCTTTCCTACTCACACTGCTCACGCAAAAGATATGGTCTTATTTTAATCCATGCAACACCAGCTCTGTGCAGGCTCATACCTCAGCTGCATCTCACAGGCATCCCTACAACCTAAAGCATTTATTTATGCAATATGCATGTAAATGCTAGGCTGATGGGCAATAAAAAGGCACTAAATAAATATATTTGTTTATATTTTGCAACGTAGGCGGAGCAGTGTGCTGCTCTCTGGACAGAGCCAGCCACACAAACACACACACAAAATTGTTTCTAAGTGTTTTACAAAGGCAACTGGACTTGCTTGAGGTTGTAGAAGACATTTTGCCTCTGATCCAAGAGACTTCTTACAATTACAATTACAATTACAATTACAAGTACAATTACAATTAGTTATGACAGTTGTCTACCACTCCTCCAATTCTCACCCATCACTTCTCTCTGACTTCTTCGACTTTCTGACCCAGCTCTGTTCTCCCCTTTAATCCACAACATCCACCGACTTTACTGAAATACTCAATTGCTTTAATTTCACTGAACATGTGTATTTTCCCACCCATAACCATAGTCACATTCTGGACCTTGTCTGTTCCACTGGATTCACCCTGCATCATCTATCTGGCTCCAACCTCACAATCTCTGACCACTTAGCCATCACCATGACCATCAACATTGCCGCTCCACTGCCAAAGCAAAAACACACAATTACCTCCTATGAACTCAACTCTGTTTCCCTCACCTCACTCTCATCCTCCCTCTCTGAAAAAATGTCCACTACTCCCTTCATTGACTTTCACAGCCCCTCCAACCTCAGTGACTACTACAACCGCACTCTCTCCTCCTGCCTCAACCAGCTTGCACCCATCAAAACCAAAACAGTTTCCTTCAACCACTCTGCTCCCAGGTGCACCCCCAAACTTTGCATGATGAAAACTCGACAGACTGCACAACAATACAGGTCTCACAGTTCATTTGGGAGACTTCAAAGACCAGTTTGCAGCAATACAAAGATGCCCTGTCCACCTACTACTCTCAATTAATTCAGTCAGGCTCCACAAACCCAAAAGCATTCTTCTCCACTATCAACAAACTCCTCAGCCCCTGGGGCAGCAGTTATCAGTCACTTACAATCAACAAATGCACCTCCTTCCTCTCATTATTTCAAACTTAAATAGACCACATCTACAGCAACTTAACCTCCACCACACCTGCCCCCCTTATCCTGCCAACCCTTGTCTCAGTTCTCCCCAGTTTCCCCTAGAGAATTCTCCACACTCATTACAGGAATGAAAACTGCCTCCTGCACCCTGGACCCCATCCCCTCCTGCTCTGTCAAGGCCTGCTTTCCTGTTCTTTCCCCACTGATCACCACAACAATAAACTTCTCCTTGTCTACTGGCATTGTCTCACCATCTCTCAAAATTGCTGCTCCATTCAAAAAAAAAACCTGGACCCAACCCAGACACCTGTAGACACTCAGACACAACTTCAGACCAATCTCAAACCTACCTTTTCTGTCCCAACTACCGAAACATGCTGTAGCTTCTCAAGTAAAACACCACGTCTCCACCAATAACATGTACGAAACATTTCAATCTGGATTCCACTCAAATCACAGCACTGAAACTGCCTTCCTCAAAATCACCAATGACCTCCTCCTCTCCTCTAATGCTGGAAACCTCAACATTCCTCCTTGACCTCAGCGCCGCCTTTGACACCATGAAATTCACTGTTAGGAACCTTCCTAAGCAAAAAATTCAACAGTAGCCCAGGACTCTGAGGCCAGTATGAAAGCTTGCTGGCTAATCCTTCCACCGCAGACACAAACTTTTTGAGACGCTCATCTCCCCAGAACAGTTTACTTCTGATTGCAACTTCACCAACAAGACCCAGAGCCTCCACATCCACGACACAGTCTCTTACTTAGTACTCAACTGTGTTTGATTTATGTAATACCTCCATCTGTCCTTCTCTGATTTTCTTCTTCTTCCTCTCTCTTTTTCTCATGCTCACTACTTAGGCTGCTTACAAACAAGACAGCTAGTTCTGTTGTAGACAGTATTTGACAAAGTCAGTTCTAAATTAAATACACCATTAAGAAAGGATCAACCCAGACTCTAGCCAATATGAATGTTGGTTGATGACATACTACTTTCATTGGCCTTACAATTGGAGTTGTTTGACTTGGTGGATTCCAAGGCTCTAAACATTGAAGCACTGTCTTCAGACTAGGATGATCTGTTTTAAGGAGGCTTGTATGACAGACATTCTACGTGTTTATTTATGTAACTGTCATTCCACCCCATTAACTTACGTCTTCTTTTTTCTCTCTGTTCCGAAAGTACATAGCTAGGAGAGATACACATGCTTCAGTCTGATATAACACTGTTGGAACATGTTGTATTAAGGAATAAAATACAAAATAAAAAAATCTTTAGAAAATCTAAACTCTATGTATTAGATGTATGTTGTGTATTTATTTAAAAAATATCTGTTGCATATCAGGTATATTTCATTTACATTATCCCTCATATTATCTCTTGAGCGTTAATGATCATCTTCATATTTGATCAAATTCACAATAAGTCTGCCCTACATGATTAGCAACCTTTAAGTGCTGCTGCTATCTTACCTAGGACACTTATATACCTGAGATTTTTTTCCTACTTGCTTAAATACAATTTATGGATGGGTCTTATCATTGGGTGTTACTGATGAATAGCACTCATCAGTTTAACAGAATGCTGCTAACAGACAGCAATTCGGCATGTTTGTTTCATTACTATAGATTTTTTTTCCAGTTAAAGTAATTGTGTAACTAAGATGTGTGTGTGAGAGAGAAGAGGGTCAGGTACGAAAGAGCTTCAAACTCTCCTCTCTGTTCTGTCTCTTGTTTCTTTATAAGGTAATGTTTGGAGATGGTTCACTGTTTACAGCAGCTGACGAGACTGGGTTATTAGTGATGGAAACCAAGCATGGACACACCCACACACACTCATTTAAATAACCCTCTACTAAATGTACAATGAGTCCACATCAGGACTAATTTTTATATAAATCTCCCAGGGTATGTGTTTGCAGTCTTTTCCCACATATGGAGATGAGTCCTACGCACTAAGGTAACTAAACTAAGTACACATCTAATTACTTGTTCCGTGCAAAGCACAAGACTAAAACCTTTAATGGATTTCTAACATGTATGAGGGATGTGAAAAGCAGACAGCAACATTTGAGGTATAATTTTTAGGGGAGCAAACAGACTGACTGGCTTCCAGGCAGAGCTACCTCTCTGACTCTTTGCTGTTCTCAGCAATCTCCAATAATGAAATGTAGTCCGTTATAGATAGATAAATTTAGATGTTGAGGGGCATGATTAGTCCTGAGATCTGCCACTTATGGCAAAGATGGAGGAATGTGGACGTAGCCTGAGAGAGGAAGACTGGACAAAAACATCCCCAGAGTTGTTTTGCTCCACAAGCATATGGAGAGAGAGAGAAAGGGATGCATAGCAATGACAGTAATAGTGACAGCTATAATAATAGAGATCTGACTAATGATAAAGTGGTATATAATATATATATACACTATGTATAGTATAGATATGTGTAAGTATATGGTATTGATATTAGTATCAGATAGTATGTGTACATAATAACAATACTATGAATCCAATAATAATAGAAATGTGACTGTGACTAATCATAATAGTTGCAGTGGATTTTAATCTGGGCCACAGCAGGAGGCACAATCCAGGTGCAGCTGCTATCCACAGGAATCTTAGAGGCAAGAAAGCACAAAGACTTCAGGGAAGAAGTTAGTAGCGTGCCTTTGAGTGACATCAATGCACACACATCACATTTTGGATATATTGGAGATGATATATGCACACTTCATTTTCATTTGGTTTAAATTTCACAGTATGGTGGTTTTGTCAAACTGGCTAAGTCTCAACCTTAGTATCTGGGACCCAAACAAAGTGAGAAAACATCCCTGTCATGTTATAGTTGAAGTTAGCTGTTTTTTTTTTTTTGTCTTGTTTTGTTTTTTTCTTCTATTTTTTTTTTGGAACAAACTCTCTTGATTCTATGTTGACTATATAGAAAATTATTTAAGGGAAATGGAGGGTGCTTTTATTGTGGTCTGGACATTTCTGAACACAACAAAATCTAAAATAATAGAGAGAACAAGGGAGCTAAAAATGTTCATTTCTTATAAATTGAAGATGTTCAGAACATTAATTTAAGGAGAAAACGAGTGCCTCTCTGTCCTAATGTCTTCAATATAAGATTGAAAGAAAATAGATATTTTATACAATTTAATAATTGTCTGAGCTCAAAGTGACCCCAGTGAAGGCAAGTGTTTGAAGGAACAATATTCAAGCACACTGATGGTCCCTGTTTGTGCAGAACTTCAGAAATACATCCAAAGGATGTGCTGGGATGCATCATCGGTGAGGTAACCTGGGGCCATCAAGTGTTGTAGGCCTTTCAACATCAGAAACTCTTGCCAGGGTGATCAGTTCCCTGCTTGCATCCCAACAGCAGTTGACAGCAGATTTCAGTGATTACTGCTCATTGAGAGCACATTTTTTAGCATTGGTCTCTCCTCATGCAGAGACTTCTGACCATCAGCTGTGCCCTTTCTAACTTTAAATAGATACATGACATTGACTCTTGGCATGTTTCTATGACTAATGCACTCTAAACATGAGATGAGAGTCTATGTTGTGTAGAAACAACGTGAAGACCTAACAGAAGCTGTTTTAGTGTCACGGGAAGTCCAGGGAACAGCAAGAGGCTGTACAGGTTGACAGATGGCTGTGGGCAGTATCACTGTGTTTATATTCACAGACTGCAGCAGGGGAATCTGATTCACTGGAAAACTGTGTGTGTGTGATCAGACTGAGAGTGTTAGTCCATCTTGCTGTACTCCAACTTGTCAAAGCAGGAAGAACATAGATTTGGGAAGCCAGAATTAGAACAGTGTGTACAGGTAGATCTGCTCTGTCTCTACAGTTCTGCTGCTTGTATCTGCTCTCTGTCAGCTCCATTGTGCTTTATCACATGAACAGCAGGCTCAAAACCTAACATGAATGCTTCAGCAGTTTAACATTCAAACACTCAATAACTTTTCAATCAGAAAAGATATCAGTCACATTGAGAAAGAACCACATGACAGCAGAGACACCAAATAGGTAAGGTAGTTAGTAAAGATAACCTGAAATGACAAGAAAACCTACAAACAGTTCACAGTGAAATGAATGGATAGCTCAAAGATGGAGAGAGCCGACAAAATCAGAATACTTATGTTCCTGCTTGAACTATTCCTGAAAGGTTAATTTAGGTTGAAAATATTGAATATTAGAAATATTTACATCTTCATGTTTCATTTTGTTTCATAAACTGACTGGAAGGCAACAATACAAAGCCTTTAATTTGTTACTGATCGCAAATTAACAGACAAGTATAACTTTATACGACATTGAGTCACTTTGACTACTGCTTTGACTCCACACACTCGACTTTTTTCACCGCGTTAACAAAAAACGATCAAAATGCCTCGGCATTTTTTATTACAATTTACAATTACAATTTGTCATTTGGCAGACGCTTTTATCCAACGCGACATATGTATGAGATTTTCATACATCACAAGCAAGGTTCTAGACTTGAGAGAACAACGCCACTTTCTGGATAGTGCTGCGAAGTAATGCATAGAATGCATAGAGTGAACAGAGAGTTTTTTATTTTATTTTATTTTATTCTTTGAAGAAAGAAGGTGTTCAGTAAAGAGCTTGGTCTTTAGTCTTTTTCTAAAGACTGAGAGGGACTCTGCAGAATGAATGGAGTTTGTTAATTTGTTTCACCACCGGGGAACCACAGAAGAAAAGAGTCTAGCCAGAGACTTAGGGTCTTTTTGAGCTGGCAACACCAGGTGCCGTTCCTGGGCAGAGCGTAGTGACCGGGAGGGAGCATAAACCTGAAAGAGGGAGTTCAGGTAGGTCAAAGCGGTTTTGGTGGCAATTTTGTAGGCAAGCATCAAGGACTTAAACTTGATGTGGGCAAGCAACTGGGAGCCAGTGGAGGGATATGAGCAGCGGAGTGACATGTGCTCACTTCAACTGAAGGTGTCGCTCCTTCACCCATGCTGAGAAATTGGCGAGGCATGTCGATATCCGTGCTGAGACAGTCGTCTCGCGGGAACGAAAGGAGGAGCTGTGAGCCATGTGAGCGGATGACTGGACCAAGTGCAGTGGTGTATATTGAAAAGAGAAGGGGTCCAAGCACTGACCCTTGAGGTACCCCTGTGGACAAGCATGGATGGAGGGATGTAGATATTTCTCCCCTCCAAGACACTGCAAAGGATCTCCCTTAGTAGGACTCAAACCAGTGGAGAGCAAATCCTAAGAGTGTGGAGAGGAGGATTTGGTGGTTAACCGTGTCAAAGGCAGCTGGTCAAGCAATAGTAGAACAGAGGATTGATCAGTAGCCCTAGCTGATCATAATGTCTCCACTACAGATAAGAGCACAGTCTCCGTAGAGTGTCTGCATTAGAAACTGGATTGGCTGGGATCATGCAGGTTGTTATCAGAAAGGAATTCTGAGACCTGATTAAGGACTGTGCGCTCAAGAGTCTTGGAAAGGAAAGTGAGGAGTGAAACAGGCTTGTAATTTTCAACCTGAGCTGGATCGAGTGTAGGTTTCTTTAGCAGTGGGGTTACTCGGGCTTGTTTAAAAGCAGTGGGGAACACACCGTTGTAAATGAGGAGTTGATCATGTGGGTGACAGCAGGGGTAAGTGTGGGCGAGATGACCTGCGGGAGGTCAGGGGGTATAGGGTCCAGTGGACAGGTTGTGGGACAAGAGTTGAGCAGAAGGTTGGAGACTTGCTCCTCTGTGACATGAGAAAATAAGAAGAGTGAGGCTCTGTTAGCTGGTGGTATCTTACTGAGTTGGTCAGGCTCAGAGAACTGGTTGCTGAGGGTCAAAACCTTATCAGTGAAGAAGAAGGCAAAGTGATCAGCTGTGTGCAAAACAGCCAACCCCAACTGCTCGACCCAGGTGGACGCAGTGGGGGATTGAGTAGTTAGTTAAAAGCAGAAAATAGTTAGGTAGGACTTGGCACTTTTAGATGGGAGGAAAAATGCAGACAGGAGAGTCTGATAGTCTCTGAGGGATCTCTGGGTTTGCTCCAGTTTCTCTCAGCTGCTCTGAGCATCACCACCTTGCTCTCTGATGACACCAGTGAGATATGGACTGGTGGAGTTTTATGAGCAAGTTTGGATGAGTGGGCATAGATTATGCATGTTTAATGTCGTGAAAGGATAAATTAACATGTCTTGCAACCACCTTCCTTTGAAACCATTGTCAGGGCACTATTTACATTCCAATATAGACTCTAACAATAAATTCCATGGTCAATGTTAGAAAATCAGAGATAAAGGCATGTAACAAAGACAACAAATTTATTATGCATTATTTTAATTTTCAGTATGTGAAATACTCTTCTTTCCTTATGGACATATAAACACCATGAAAGTTTGTCGTCTTCCATGACATCTGTGCAATTGTCAATGTACAAACAGAAGGCTGGACTCGTGTCATATTCATTTTTATATACCTGCAAACACATTTTTATACTTAATGTTTTTATTGGCATTGCTCATCATTCTCAACCCAACCCTTTTCTATACTTGAGGAAAACCCACATCCCAAACCTAGAAAAGTCAGTTCTGTCTATCCTCTGCAGTCTTACAGGGCAGAGCTGTCCATATAAATGACTGATGAAACGGATTCTCTTACTCCTTCTAAAAACTAGAGGAAAACGCAATCCAGAAATTTTTGGGCTGTTAAACTTCACAAAGACGGTAAGTTCTGGGAAGAAAAAGAAAAACATCTAATTTCTCAAGGCCGCTGATGATGCAACTCCTTTTAGAGAGCAGTGAAGCACCAGGCTGAGCAGCAAGCTGTTTGTTAGTGCATTACAGAATTGTCATTAAATTATTGAGTGAATGTTTATCTCGTTTGCTGTATTTCTCCGCTTTGAAAAATTTCTCTGTCATATTATCCTCAGGTGTATCTTACTGATACATACTGTATGAATTCATGTATGACAACACTGACCCACCCGTCTTTTACAATCCCTGTAGGGAAGTCAGAGTAGAACCCCATGGAAAAGTGTAGATGGAATTATTTTAGAATTCTCAGAGTAAAGTCAGAAGTATGAGGGGAGAAAGTCAAAGCATAGAGCCAGAATTCTGCATGTATTCTCAGAATTTACGCTCTTGTTTCTTCAAAATTCAGGGTATCTAAAAACTCAAAAGTAATTTTTCCACATTGCATCATCTGCATGACCAACCAGGAAGATAAAACAAAGTAGTAACATCAAAAATGTACTGTACATCATGGCTGTGACTGGACTTTGCTGAAATCTCACCTGCATCTCTTGAATCACAGCTTTCAATAGCACTTTAGCTAGCACTGTGGTTTCTCTGTTCATGTATGCATGCACATCGAGTATGTCCGTTTGAGCACATGAACTGACCCTTGTATACTTCTCTGCAAGAGCCCCAGTTTATTCACAGATGATGATGGTTATGATAATAAGGAGAACAGAGAAGGTAATGTGCTCATTCCTATATATTTGGACATGTCTGACTAAGGCTGAACTATAGAATCAAAAGCATTGTTTGATCAATGGGAGAGATCAGAACTGATCATCTGCAACAAAACTGATGTTGTTGTATTTTGGAGTAGTTCTGTTGGTAAAAAAAAAAAAAAAACTTCAAAGGGAAACTAAATTAAAAGGCATGTTTTCTTTGACATTTCTGTCTGAGACCATATCTATCTGTTGGTCAGGAGTGGAACAGAGGAAGGCAGACAGTAGCAGTGGATAGATGAAAGATCAGGCCAACACTAGAGCACTGTCCTTTCTCTGCATGGATTCTCTGGGCTATAGCATGATAGATTAGAAAAGCAGCTGAAAACATTAGATGTGCAGACAACTGGGGCTATGCTACCAATTGTGGCTTCAACAGCAGAAAGAGTCTGGCCTAGATTTGGAACAGGACTATGTTAGTGACCTGCTTTCATTCCAAAATACCTCAAGCTGAAAGCCAATATTTTCATTCCCAAAATGAAATGTACATTATGTTGAATTTACAATTAATGGTGGAAATTGTATGTATAACTTAATAATATATATTAATATATTTTTTTAATCATGCCTTCAGATTTTGTTCAAATAAAAAGAAAAACAGCAAATAAGAACCTTAAGAACCTTATCCAAATGTTCTAAACACACTTAAGACTATCCATTTATTTTCCCATGGAGCTGAAAAGGGTCAAAATTAACGAAGCCTTCAGTCTGAACCCAATGAACCACATCACATAAGTGTACATTGGAAGAGTTTTTAAAAGATGCCTTCAAAATGTTGAGTTCTGGCGACTTCTATTGTCCTATTCATCTTTGGCAGCGCCCCCCAGTTCCCCTCGTGAAGCTAGTTAAGTCTGAATTATCATGTGCATGTCAGTGTGTAAGAACACAGCTTTGACCTGCAGATTCAACAGCATACAGACTTTACATCTCTGCCTTTTTTCCCAAAGACTTGCTTTCAGGAGCTCAGGCACTGCTGCAGCAGGACTGTTGCCTGTTGCCTGATTCCTCTTGATGTGATGGACAGAGGAGTGTTTTGTGGTGTCTAGATGTAGTCATCATCCACAGGCTCGCCTGGTGTATCACAGTGATGGAGGAAGAGGACCACCACTCTCTGAAATACTCCTCTTTTGCTTTGTCGGCGCTCAGAAATCTCCTCCCCGATGGTCTCCATGCAGATGTCAGCTGACAGTTGGCCTTTACGCCGTGGGGCGTAGATGGTAGCTAACGCGACACAAACAGAGAGGAAAACATTTGAAATGCTTGTACTCTTATATCCCTGCTGTGACGATTGCAATGCCCAAGAATTGTGTACACTTAGTGAACAACCACATGAGTGACTGCTGATGGTACAGATGGATGTATTGACTGCACTCACTGCTTTCATCATCCTCAAAGTCATAGCGGGCATAGCTGTTCGGATCAGCTGCTCTCAGAGTTCTCAGCCAGGGGAAGTCTGTTATCATGCTGTAGGGAGCACCATCCACCAGTCCTGAACAATAACATCACAGAAGATGGTTAACTTTAAAAAAGAAGGTTTGATGAACACATCTCATGTGTCTCCAGTCTGCCAGCTGGTCATTTGGTTTGTCTGAAGTATAATCTTGTCTCTCTCTCACACACTCACACTCACACACAGACACACACACATTGTGTTTTTATCACTTGTGGGGACATTACATAGATTACATTCATTTCCTAGAGCCTTACCCTAACCATAACCACTATTTGCCTATTCCTAACCCTATACCTAACCTAACCTAACCTGTAACCCTATCCTCAGTCTTCACCCTAAAATTTAATGATTTACATTAAGGGGACCTGTGTAAAGAGATTTTTGTCCCCACAACATGATAAATACCTGGGCGCGCGCGCGCGCGCGCGCGCACACACACACACACACGCACACACACACACACACACACACACAAACACACAAACACACACACACACACACACACACACACACACACACACACAAACAGAGTTTCATTTATTAATGCACAGTAGACTCCTTCTGCAATTCAGAATGGAATACATCCTCCATATGGTGTACTGTTTGGTAATGTCTGATTTCTTTTAGAACTATAGCCTGTTTTCTTGTGCAGCAAAATTAAGATCCTAAGCATAAAGACATGGCAACCATCCAAACATGCAGTAAGTGAAGCTGACTGCATTACGGGGGTATCAGCCATGATGTCTGTGGGTTGGAGGCTTCAGAAAAATATTGACTGCAAAGAATTTGCACATATTAAGTATGGTTATGTCTGTCAAAGTCATTTTAACATACACAATATGTTTAGGTTCCCTAAAATTGAGGGATTGAGTATAAAAGAGCACAGTTTTCAAAACTGATCATATGATGTGAACATAAACACCCTTAAATCAAATCTGAGTAACATCACATTAAAATAAGAGTAACTGTTTCAGTTCAAATCCAACAACAGTGCACAAGACATGATCTAAATGTGTTACTGGCTTCAAAGCAGAAAAACGCTTGGTTGATATGCATGTGGATGTCTAGAAAACTAGAAATCTGTGAGGTTTAGTGTAGGTATGACTGCATTACCCTCCAGTGTATAGATATCCCGGCCCCAGGGGTATTTGGGATACTTCTTCAAATCTTCTTCTGTCCTAGTGGCCTCTGGGAAGAACTCATACTTTATTAACTCTCTGACAGAGACAAGGGCATACAGAGATCAGTCACAAGTGATAGATCATGTTCAAAATAAGATTTGAGCTCATAATTGGTCACTGACATTTGACACTGACTACTCACTGACTGATATTGGCTATGGTGTCCATCCAGCTCCGAATGCGGACCTTATTGCGTATATTTGGAGGGTTGCTGAACTCATGCACTATAGCAATGTGATAGGGATAGGGCCCCTGGAAGAGCTGACGCTCCAATGCTACTGAGTCAATCTGAGAAGAGGAGAGAGACAGAAATAAAGAAATAGAGTGTTCCAGTGAGGGCATACTAGACAGACATAACTATTTCAACATTATGGAAAGCATGGGAAATGCTTACTACTAAAGTGTTTGCTGAATTTGCTGCATAAAACGGATCTACTGACTAAAGCAAAAATGTCCAACTGGTTGAAAACTGAAATCTGCCAGGTTGTTGGTCTGTTACTCATGACTTCCAGTTGTTGTTTCAAAATAAAAGCCTTGATAAATTATCTTCACTTAAACACTTTTTTAACTATGAACCACAAGCAAACATTTTTAACATGCCTCCAATCTTAATAAAGTCATGCTGTGGACTGAGTTTGTCCGGAAAGAGTTGACATCACAGACTACCAACCTGGTGCATAGGGCGCATGTAGATGATGCGGTTCCTCTCAGGAGGCATTCTTAGTATCTGATCCAGGACCTGTTCCATGTCCAGCTTCTTACACTGAGCATAATCAAACCTGTTCACTATGGGGGCACTTTCTACTCGCAACTGCTTCAACACTCGACATCTGGTGGCTGCAGAGAGGGACAACACAAGAGAGTTCTTGTTCTAAGCTGTCAACATTGACTTTGTCAAAACAGGCAGCTCCAAGGTTTACACGTGGATATTAAACATGGCAGAGAGTGTGGGTATTGTGATGTCTTTTCAGTCATATTTACTCAAGTTTATTAGGTTTCCTTATGAGATGTTAATTGAGTAACTTACACTATATACTCCAACACTTTACAAAAAGGTCCCAAAGAATGTTTTTGTCATTTGGCAGATGCTTTTTGACACAATTTTCATCTGTCCCCCCCCCCTCCCCCCCCATCTCAAGTATCTCAGGATACTTAAACTTGGCGGATTGGGGCGGTGGCAGCAGTGATGTAGGCGCTCAAACAGTCCATTGTGGTGAAGAGGGAGCTAAGCCAGAAAGCGAAGCTCTCAATTTACCGTTTGATCTACGTTTCAACCCTCACCAATGATTATGAACTTTGGGTAATGACCGAGAGAATGAGATTGCGAATACAGTTTCCTCCGCAGGGTGTCTGGGCTCAGCCTTAGAGATAGGGTGAGGAGCTCAGACGTCCAGGAGGAGCTCAGAGTAGAGCCGCTGCTCCTCCGCATCAAGAGGAACCAGTTGAGGTGGTTCGGACATCTGGTGAGGACGCCACTTGGACGTCTCCCCAGGGGGGGTGTTCCGGGCATGTCCACCAGGGAGGAGACCTTGGGGCCGACCCAGAACACGCTGGAGGGATTATGTCTCTCGGCTGGCCTGGGAACGTCTCAGGATCCCTCAGCAGGAGCTGGTGTAAGTGGATCGGGGAGAGGGCTGTTTGGACTTCCTTGCTGAGGCTGTTGCCCCTGCGACCCGGACCAGGATAGGCGGAAGACGATGAGTACAAGTACGAGTGAAAATTTGTAAAGACCAGAATGCATCTCAATCTAAGGATGTGGATGTAAACCATTTGTATGTGGCATGTACACTTAGGGACATATGAGATGGTTTACAATATGTTTTTATGATATTATTATATCGACCCCGGAAGGTCAACATGGGTCATTTATTGGTGGCTGGCTAGAGTTTTTCCTGGAGTTCCTACCTTGCAAATTTCACTTTTGTGCTTTGGACATTTTGTGCCACAAGACCACTTCAAGGAAATCAAAACTGGTGGAAAAATGATAATCAGGGCAACATTGGTACCAAACACCATTTCCTCAAGAAAGAGGCTTTGTTGAAGGTTAATAGTACATATTTAGTCAAAGTAATGCAAAAATAAAAGGCATCAACATAAGCCATCAAACATCAGTGTCCCTGTCTGTTTGTTACCGTGAATGAACATCATCTTGGGGCAGTCTTTGAGGACCAGGTCAGTGATTCCACAGTTGGTCAGTGTGATGCCCACTAGGTTCTTACTCTTCAGAGACAAAATCTGCACAAGCAAAAGCATTTCAGTATATTAATAATACCAAAAAAGGATGCACAACATCAGCTGTTAAAGCCAACATTAATGGCCATGTGCATCCTGAGTTCACATCACATTGATTTTGTAATGTCCACTAAAAGCATTTACAATAGAAAAGCAACAGAGAACACCAAAGACAGGTCTATGTATGTTGTTTAGACAACAAACATGAGGGAAAAGGTCCCTCTGAACTCATAATTCTACCGCTGAGCCCAACTCTGCAATACTTTGGCTCCCTCTAGGGGAGGTAAATCTTAATCATAGTGTACTTTGAAAATCACCTTGTAACAAATTCACAGTGTGCAGTTTATGATTTATTATGTACGGTACATATAAAAAGTATTCACCTCCCCATTTGGACTTTGAATGTCAGTGAACTGATTTTAATTTTTAACACGGACTGACAGTGACTCTAAGACTATAATGTCACAGTGAAAGAAAGTTGGATTGTGTGTGTGTACCTGCACGTGGTCATCCTCGGTGACTGGGTCTGAGGTGCTGGTTGATTTGTCAGCCATTCTTTTCCTCCTCACTGCTACCCGTGGTCTGGTTCTTGAAAGATCTGTAACACACAAATAGTTAAAATATCAACTTGAACCATACCAAAGTAAGCAACACTGAGTGAACACTCACCGCATGCCAACTACATTTCACCGCACGCCAACTACATTTTTAATCTTCACATATTAACAACACAGTAACTACAATACTTTGCTCATTTGTTAAATGACACTTAATTGACTAAATATAAGCCAAAGTCTCACTGCATACAAGAAAAGTAAAGTCCAATGACTTTATTATACAATTATTCAATCAAATTATTATTTTTCCATTCATCTTTCATTTAACGGGTCCTTTTCAATTTGGTCGATTAATGTAACAATTACATATTGATTATTCTTAAGATTATTTTTTTGTTACTGGGTTAATATAACGATTAATTTTCACAAAATAAATATTAAAAACTCAATATTTATTCCACCACTTAATCATTATCATGTGTGACCATAATAATGATAATAAAAATCATAATCATAGACCTGACCTCAAATTCACATTATTGTGACACATCGATTAATTAAATCAGCGTATGTCACAACAACCCTTTCCCTGAACTGGAAAATCAGTGTTTTTACTTGAAACTTAAAATGGTGCTGACATGGACTTATTTCATATGGCGTTAAGATAACTGATGCAATTGTATTTTTTTCATCAGTGTGAGGCAAGGACAATAATTGAAATGATTTACATACTAACAACAGCTGGCAATGTTAGGTTAAGCAACTTTCTCACTCATGCATGGCCATTAAAGGAAACAGAAAATATGAAATGGCCCAATAAGAATGTTGGATGATGCAGGGTGTAACATTAATTTAACATAACAGCAATGCATAAATAACTTTTAACTTCCAATTTCCCCTTGGGGATCAATAATGTATTGTGATTCTGATTCTAGTAACATGAGGGCGATGAAGAAACATTTAGAAAAGCCATCTAAAATGACTACAACGCTAATCCTATTAAATGCATGCACAAGTGCTTGTTCATAGCAGCTGTAGAGCTGTGAATAGCCACTTCCAATTGGCAGAGTTTACATAGCACCATGATTAGCATGATTTATGAGTGATATTATACTGTAGCAGTCCAATGACTAACATTGCTCTATAACATGTTTGTTATTGGTAGTTATACGTTGCTTATAATCGCTTGCTTAATTGTACATTTTATCTCTGTACTCAGCAGGAGGATATACAACAGAACGAATATGAGAGTTTACCAATCTTTGCTCCATTTTTTTCTATTTCTTGTTTTTCCTACTTGGGACATTGATGTTTAGATCAAGAATGAGATCTTTTAGGGGTGAGGGAGATCAGTGGTTCCCAACTTTTTCCCTTAAGGGACCTCTTTTCTATGAGTAACCTAAAGGCCCATGATGAAGTGACATATTTCATGATTATGTCATATGAAATGGATGCATAAACAGAGCAATAGTACAGACCAACTGATAAACTGTACAATTAACAGAAATTGTGAATGCAATACCTGCAGGAGGTTTGTGTAAAACCAGCAATGTGATGATTTTTGAGCACATTATTTCCTGTGAATATTGCATGAGAGACAATCTTTTAAATTTTTAACAATCATACGTGCTTAATAGCTTTCTTTTTTGATAAATTTAGTGATTTGTTCATCCTGACGCTTGGCCATTGTGCTATAATTTTGTAATGCAGGACAAGGCTGTTTAGCATATGGTGAAGACTATATAGCTTGTGTCCAGGTCTTCATGGAATCCTTATCCTGTGAGATTTTTTAATGTCATACATAAAAATCTAATTTTTAATTTTATTTAGTTTTCTTCACAGCGATGAATACACCAATCAAGCAAAACATTCTGTCAACACCTCAAACTCATTTTTGTGCTCCTCAAACCATTCCTCAACCATTTTTGCTTTGTGGCATGGCACATTATCCTGCTGAAAGAGCCCAGAACCATCAGGGAATACTGTTTCCATGAAAGGGTGTACATCTGCAACAATGCTTAGATAGGTGATACATGTCAAAGTAACATCCACATGGATAGCAGGACACAAGGTTTCCCAGCAGAACATTGCCCAAAGCATCACCTGCCTCTGCCAGCTTGCCTTCTTTTCATAGTGCATCCTGGTGCCATGTGTTCCCCAGGTAAGTGAAGCACACGCCATCCACATGATGCAAAAGAAAATGTGATTCATCAGACCAGGTCACCTTCTTCCATTGCTCCAGTTCTGATGCTCACATGCCCATTGTTGGCATTTTCGGTGGTGGACAGGGGTCAGCATAGGCCACTTACAGGTGCCAGGATGAAGAGATAATCAGAGTTATTCACTTGACCTGTCAGTGGTCATAATGTTATGCTTGATTGGTGTAAGCCTGCTGTATATTTTTAAAAAAAGGTTTCTTACAGCCTTTAAAATCAAGAGGGTGGGAAGAACCACTAGTGACCAAGTTCAAGACAAAAATAAAAGTATGCGTCAGTTTCGTCTCAAAATGTTGATGGTGGTTAGGATTACTTTAGATGGGGGGAATGAAAAACAGGTGTTTGAAACATGAAAAAATAAAAGAAATTATGGTTGTATTTATGCAGTAGTTGCAGCCTAACACTTTTATCTTGATTCACTCTGTGGTGTCACATCTTTGCTGCCTACTACAGGTCCAAGCCTTTGCAAAGGAAGAAAAACACAGCATTTCAGTTGCACTCCTGTAAAATTGTGGTTACTGGACACATACTGTGCTAAATGTGTTCTGTATTTATACCTTAAGTCTTACCTGTCTCAGGTATCAGGGACACAGAAGACATACGGGTACAAGACCGGGTCAAAGGTCGTCTAGGAACAAAGTCTTTGTTTCTGGCCTGACCCTGCTGTGAACCTGAACCAGCAGCAGCGGCAACACTAGCAGAGACAGGTTGTCTTTCACCCTGTCCAGCCAGCAGTGCTGGTCTCCTGAGAGCATGGTTTACAGCAGTATCTGTGGGGTCCAGACTGTCCACAGCTGCAGGATCAGAGCCCTGCCTCGCCCCAGCCTCCTTTGTGCAACTGTCCCCAGTCTGCACTCCAGAGAGGCCCTCTCTGCCATCATTAGTCCTGCCAGTTCCTGTAGCTCTGTCAGTAGTTGTGGTTGCTCTGTGAGCAGTCCCTGCCACCACTCTTCCACATCCACCCACCTGTCTAGGTCTCACTATCCCAGGTCCAACCCTGCCAACACATCCAGTCACTGGCATCACTCCAGTCCTTGCTGCTGCTCCAGCACTCTCAGTGCCCTGTACTGCCTCACTGTCAGTGGCCTCCCCAGCCTGAGCAGTAATTCCTTTACTGATACTCTTCTTGCTGTTCTCAGCAGCAGCCTTCATGTCTGCCTTGATCTGTTCACTGGTCACCTGACAGCTCTTCTCACAGCTGCTCTCTAACACCTGAGCCTTTGTCTGATCTGCAGAATCTGACACCAATACAGCCCCATTGTTGCTCCGTCGCAGAGGAGTTTTTCCTTTACCTGGGAAAAGACAGACAGACAGACAGACAGACAGACAGACAGACAGACAGACAGACAGACAGACAGACAGACAGACACACACACACACACACACACACACATTGAGGGACACTTTGTTCAATTCCGTTCACTCTAAAACCAAGCTCTTTAAAATCAGGTGTGTTTCCTGTTTCCTGTTTTCAGCTGTAAATCTGTGTGTGGTAAGCTAATCAAACACACTGTTGTGATAGCTGGGTGTGTTCTGTGTTGTGTTGACACCTTCTGTACAGGAAACTGGCTGCTGTAAACAGGAGGCTGGCATTAGCCTTGAAACAAGGCCTTCCTCTTCCTCACTATCCGAGTCTGAAATGACCAGTGGGGGCTCAGGAACAGCGACACCAGCTGGTCTGCACTGTTGGACTAAACCACTGGGACCTGAAAGTGGGAAGGACATATCAGTGGCTTTCTAACAGTAGTTCTCTAATTTACAAAATGGGGAGTAGGAGTGTAACAGGTTGCCAAGAAAACCCCTGCCTTAACCTCTGCTAATCATCAAAAAAGAGCAGCTTTAAACCTGCTTGCTCCTCATCAGGATGTTGTGCTGTTCCAGCTGGATGACTGGGCCCTGGAGATGCATCAGTTTCTTCTACTCTCATGTCCTCTTCTGCTCCTTTCAGCTCTATCTGAGGCTCAGGCTCCATGTTCTCCTCTTCCAACATCACCTCCTCCTCCTCTTCTTCCTCCTCATCCTCCATCCCATTTACCTCCACTGGTGCTGTGCAAACAAACAAAACTGTGTTATGTGCATTCACATAGGAGGTTATGTCTCCAGTCCCATTGTCAGGATCTCTTAAAGGCTGTTGCCACATTTGAAAGCAATCTAGTTAATGTACTGCTTTCCGATTTTTGGTGAGGTCATCGGAAATTCAGGTTTCACAGCAGTAACATGTCAAATTTAAACTGCCGTAACTCATTGTTCAAAGTTAAGGGAGCTGCTGTGTTATGATTAGTGCCACTCTGCTGATTAAGAATGCAGACGGGACTTGCCATTGTGCTGTTGCTGCTGCCGCCTTTGGTTGTTGTTGATGTTGTTGACAGGTTGAGGAGCAGGAGGCAGGTTTGCCTCATTATTATGGTGGTGGTGGTGGTGGTTGTTGTTGTCATTGTCATTATTGGAGTTCTGGTTGCTGACCAGTGCAGAGGACACACCAATACCAGTTCCTGCACTCAGGCCAACCCTGGCACAGCCCTGACACACACATAAGGCATAATTAGCATTATCACTTTCATTTAGCAAATCAGATATGAGCCACAAATCAACAATTCATATTAAATCCTAGTTTGTCTTCTGTTGTTAATGATAAAATTCAGTGTTTCTGCTATCAGTTATATGTTGGGCTGGTAAAGTAAAGTAGTAATACTGATGCTAAATCAGTAAATCAAATGCTGATAACAACTAATCAAGCATATTGATGAAAAGGTAGATTGGAATTGAACAGTTTCCGCTGTTTGTGTAAGAAAGTCGTTCTGAAACACAAGGGCAAAATAGCTTTTACATGTTTGCCAGACCCCAGTAAATGGGAATGGCTTAGATAGCGATGACTGGCTAAACATTTTATTAACAACATATTTGGCAACTGGAATAAAAAAAAAATACTACAGAGCATGGGGTTTAGCAGGTTAGTGATGAAAAAGAAGAAAGAAGACAGAGCTACAAACAGGTAAAGTAGTTACTTGCAAAAGCATGTAATAAATCTGAGCTGTGGTATGGACAAAGAGGACAGTTGATGCAGCATCAGCTTTGATCACAGCAGCTGAGTGGTGTGTTTCAGGTCTGTCTCTGGGCACAACACCAGTACCCCTACAACAGCATGAACCTGAGTGCTTTTAGACAGGATGAATGTTATGTCAGCATATGAAAGATGTTTAACAGAAGTTGATGCATTTCAAAGATGCAATCTCATAAACCGCCAGCAACAACAAAATTTAAAAAATTCCCAACCCTAAAGAGAATGATAAATTAACATAGATTTATAGTTGACTTCCTCTTTTAGTCAAACATTTTGCTTACTAACAGTAAGTTAGGGCTCATTAGGACTTTGTTTTAACTTAGACTTTTTGCTGCTACTTCTACATTTACACTGTGAACTCCTATTCTCGATTGTTTATTTTTATTTTTAATTTTCAGTTTGTTGTTTACTGTAGTTGTTAGGATACGTCTGTTATTATTCTTTGTGCCTGTGCTTATTTTACTGTCAAAAATGTCTTGTCTCACTGTGGGATAGTGGGAAACGTAATTTTGATTCCTTTGTATGTCTGGTACATGTGAAGAATTGACAATAAGCCAACTTTGACTTTGACTTTTTACTTTGTTTTGAGCTCCACTGTGCAGACTGATGATGTATGTGCACAGTTTGGTGTGGTTTGGAAAATGGAAACTTCTAGGACGCAAACACTGAAAATGGACTAAAGTAGGACATATACTGAATTCAGTGGTTAAACTCTTGAAACCAAAAAATCTTTGCATATCCATTGATTCTGGACTTGTAGATTTTCAATGAAGTAGTATTAGTAGTAGTCAGACAAATTTTTATTCAAAGCATAGTATCTAGGTGGGATCTTGAAAAAACGTGACATTAAAACCTTTCAATATCTTCAAAATACTAAAAAAAAAAAAAAAAAAAAAAACCTCTTCAACACCCATAAAAAGCAAAACTAATTAAACCAGAACACAAAATCAAATCAAAGCCAAGTTACGAGTAATTATGCAAATGACCCTGTAATCATTAGCCTCATAAGAAAGGCCAGGGCAGACTGTAACGGCTGATGAGACTCAGGTCTTTTGAAGTGCAGGGCACACTCCTGAGGACCTGAGTGGATTGCTGGGGCAGTGGCATTGCCACTGCTGACAGGAAGAGACTTAATAGACTGGTTAAGAAGGTCAGCTCCGTCCTGGAATGCCCCCTCAACCCAGTTGAAGTGGTAGGCAGGGCTGTACAGTACAACACATATGTTGTGCGTGCTACGAAAAAACTTGCCACAGTAATACCGCTGCAATACAGCTTTGTAATGCATGTGTTTGAGTCGGAGTCTGAAATGGTGTTAAAATGCTCACAAGGACATATCGTTTTCATTTTGAAATGCCGTTGGAAAATGACAGCATATTAGTGTGGTCATAGCCAGAGCCGCTTGTTGCATAAGAGGAGAACTGATGGAGCATCAGTATTCTACTTGGTAGTCGTAGTCTATCGTGTGTTCATCATCAAAAATCATCATGCACACCTTAGACAAATAAATTTAAACTCAGTTTTTCACTATTCCTAACATTAAATCCTAGTAAACATTCCTTGTCTTAGGTCAGTTAGGATCACCACTTTATGTTAAGTTTGTGCCAGAATAATAGTAGCAATAGTGATTTATTTCAGCTTTTATTTCTGATATCACGTTCCCAGTGGATCAGAGGTGTACATACAGTTAGTTAGTATTTAGTAGAATTGCCTTTAAATTGTAACTTGGATAAAACTCTCGCGAGTTGCTGGAATTTTGGCCTAATCGTCCTGACAGAACTGGTGTATCTCAGTAAGGATTTGTAGGCCTTCTTGCTTTTTTCCACTTCTTTTTCAATTCTGCCCACACATTTTCTATTGGACTGAGGTCAGGGTTTTTTGATGGCCACTCCAGTACCTTGACTTTGTTATACTTAAAACATTTGCCACAACTTGAAAGTATAGTTGAGGTCACTGTCCATTTGGAAGACCCATTTGCTACCAAGCATAAACTTCCTGGCTGATGTTTTGAGATGTTACTTCAATACATCCACATAATTTTCCTTCCTCATGACCTCATCTATTTTGTGAAGTGCAGCAGTCCATGATGCTGTCACTCTGTGATTTACAGTTGGGATGGTGTTCTTGGGCTAGCAAGCCCTCCTCATTTTCATCAAAGCATAACAATGGTCATTATGGCCAAAGTGTCCAATTTTGCTTTCACCAATCAGGAGGACATTTCTCAAGAAAGTAAGGCCTTTGGCCCCATGTGCAGTTGCAAAAACTGTAATTAGCTTGCAGGCCAGCCTTTCAGGTTACATTGAAACAGGACTCATTTACAGTGCTCAGGCGGTTTAGTGGTTGTCCACTTATCAGAAGGTCAGTGGTTCGATCCCTAGCCTCTGTAGTCAATGTGTCAAAGTATTGGGCAAGATACTGAACTCCCGATGCTGTGCCACTGGTGTGTGAATGGTTAACACTCGTAATGAGCAGGAGGCCTGTGTGAGTGGGTGAATACAGATTTGTGTTGTAAAAGTGCTGCATTCGTGTTCGTCAGTGGTTCTCCATTGACAACTTTACTGTGGATACAGATACAGTTGTACCTATTTCCTTCAGCATCTTCACAAGGTTGTTTTCCATTCTATTGCTTTTTTCTTGGTTTTGAGAGTCGAGGTTTTGCAGTGTCTTCATTAAGCACATCAAAGAACACTCTGGTTGTCTAGTATGTTGGGACTGCAATAGAAAGCTTTATTGTACAACAGTTAATCATAAGTAGTAAAGGGATAAAGGTGTAGAGTATAGGTGGAATTCTGAGAGCATGCTTGAGACTGATATATTCAAGAAAATGTAAGCATGTGTGAGATATGATCCATGAGATGTATGAAAGCATGTGAAAGGTATACAACACTGAATGTGTGTGTTTATGAACATGCTGTATACCTTGGGTGGTTCTCTAAACATCTGGTCCAAACAGATGAACTCCAGACATGGCAGTAACTCTATGAATTGAGAGAAGGATTCCAGTTTGATAGCATGACAGCGAACCAAAGTGAGATCAACGAGACGGCTCCATCTGGATTGATCTGAGGACAGAAACAGGCAGAATGTAACAGCTACACTGTGCACTACAACACTTGACTTTCCAAAAACACAGACAGATGAAAGATAGCAGCAAATTGAAGATTCTCTTGGTTGCCAGTGCCCTCTTTTTTACATAGAGAAACTGAGCTCACCACAAACAAATGGGCATTAATATTCAGGCCATGTGTGACTTGGGTTAGGCAAGTAGCAATGAGGACTCAAATGTGGAGAGTGAGTGAGATGGAAAGAAGAAAATTAATATATTCTTTTTGGGGGAAATTTCCAGTATTACAGCAGCAAAGTGGATAGCAAAAAATACAGGGCATCAGTAAAAAGGAGATTAAATAGCAAACAAGCAATATAAACAATATAAACAAAGAATATTGAAAAATATGAACAATTTAAACAAGAGTCAATACAGAAACTAGCAACCTAGTATTGGGAAATGTAAAATATGGGAGTGGTAACAATATAATGGGGGTTTCAAGTTTACACCATGGCACAGAGGAAATACCAATATTGCACATTGGAAATTAGAGATTCGCCAGGTACTGATATTGTACATTGGATGACAGTATTCCTGACTGGAGTGTTGATATGGCACATAGGAGTAATAATACACCTGATTGAAAGATTGATATATTGCACCTTAAGTAGAAATTCACCTGAGCTAAATATTTTCACAGTATGAGTGAACACAGTTGATGTGTATTATAGTGCAGTCAGTTTGAAAGTCTTGGTGAGTGTGCGGTCTACTGGGAGCACTGCTGGTTGTAAAGTCTGACTGCTGCAGGAAGGAAGGACCTGCAACAGCGTTCCTTCACACACTTTGGGTGAAGCAGTCTGTCGCTGAAGGAGCTCTCCAGTGCTGTTAAAGTGTCCTGCAGGGGGTGGGAGTCGTTCTCGATCATGGATGACAGCTTAGCCATCACCCTCCTCTCTCCCACCACCTCCACTGAGTCGAGGGGGCATCCCAGCACAGAGCTGGCCTTCCTGATCAGTTTGTCAAGTCTCTTCCTGTCAGCCATCAAGATGCTGCTCCCCCAGCGGACCACTCCATAAAAGATGGCTGATGCCACCACAGTGTCATAAAAGGTCTTCAGGAGTGCCCCCTGCACTCCAAATGACCTCAGCCTCCTGAGCAGATAAAGCCTGCTCTGACCTTTCTTGTAAAGTGCGATTGTGTTGTGAGTCCAGTCCAGTTTATTGTTCAGGTGAACACGCAGGTACTTATAAGATGTCACCATCTCAATGTCCATTCCCTGGATGTTCACCGGTGTCAGGGGGCAGAGTGTTCGTCTGCGGAAATCCACCACCAGTTCTTTGGTTTTCCCTGCGCTGATCTGGAGGCAGTGGCACCAGTCCACAAAGTCCTGCATCAGTTCTCTGTACTCTCTGTAGTCCCATCGGTGATGAGGCCGACGATTGCAGAGTCATCAGAGACAGGTGGGTGTGTTGTAGGTGTGTTGTATGATAAGTCTGCAGTGTAGAGTGTGAAGAGGAACGGAGCCAGGACCGTTCCCTGCGGGGCCCCCGTGGTGCAGACGACCGTGTCGGACACACAGTCCCAGGTCCTCACATACTAAGGACAGTTGGTGAGATAGTCCAGAATCCAGTGTGTGAGGAGATGGTTCACCCCGCTGTGCTCCAGCTTGTCCCTCAAGCGTGCAGGCTGAATGGTATTGAAAGCACTGGAGAAATCAAAAAACATGATTCTCACAGTACTCCCAGGTTTCTCCAGGTGAGAGAGAGCTCGGGCACCCGTACCACGCAGGATGTTTTCCACAGCTGTGGCACTCTCCCCAGCTTCAGGCTCAGATTGAACATGCGTTCAACAATCCTGCACAGCTGATCTGTGCAGGGCTTGAGGAGCCTGGAGCCTTCCTCGCCTTGATCCTCCGGAGCTGGTTTCTCACCTGGGTTGTTGTGAGGGACAGGGTGGAGCAGGGGAGCTGCATGCTGGAGGGTGTGGGTGGTGGGGTTTGGTTGATGAGAAGAGCAGTGGGGGGTGGCCATGAGCTGAGTGTTGTAGAGGGGGAAAGGGGGGGCTGCAGCAGATGACTGATCAAATCTATTGAAGAACATGTTCTGGTCATTCGCCCACTTTTGGTCCCCTGCAGCTTGGGAGTCAGATTCCTTGTGGCCAGAGATGGTTTTTAGGCCTTTCCAGACTCCACTGACATTTTATTGCTGCAGCTGATCCTCCATCTTCCTCCTGTAGGTGTTTTTCCCCTCTCTGATCTTCTTCAGCTCATCCTTATTTCCTGACTTAAAGGCCCTCTTCTTCTCCTTAAGGAGAGCCTTTATGTCGGGGTTAATCCACGGTTTGTTGTTGGAAAAACAACATACAGTCCTGGTGGGTATGGTGTTTTCCACACAGAAGTTAATATAGTCCGTTGTGTAGTGTGTGAGACTCTCAATGTCCTCTCTGTGAGAATCACAAAATTCCTCCCACACAGTTTTCTCGAAACAGTCCTTCAGAGCCTTGTCAGCCTCGTCGGACCATCTCTTCACTGTGCAGAATGTGCAGAACACAGCTGGTTGCCTGTGCACGAGAGGTTTGTACACAGGCAGGAGATGAACCAGGTTGTGGTCAAATCTTCCCAGGGGAGGGAGGGGTGATGAAGTGTATGCCTCCTTGGTGTTGGCATAACACAAATCCAGTATCTTATTGTCTCTAGCGCAACATGTAACGCACTGGGTGAATGTGGGCAGAGTGGAGGATGGAGAGGCATGATTAAAGTCCCCAGAGATAAGAAGGGGGGCCTGTGAGTGCTCTGTCTGCAGCCTGCTTGTGACAAAGTGGAGAACATCACAGGCTGCATCAGCGTTATCAGAGGGGGGAATATACGCAGCTATCGCAATAACATGCGAGAGCTCCCGTGGCAGGTAATATGGCCTCATGCTAACGGCTAACAGTTCAATGTCCTTGCAGCAGAGTTGTTCTTTAATAGCGATGTGCCCAGAGTTACACAGTCTGTTATTCACAAACACTGCCAGGCCTCCTCTTTTTCTCTTACCACTCTCTCTCGTCCTGTCTGCCCACAGCAGCTTAAGGCCGCCCAGCGCCGCGTCTGTGTCTGGAGTCAGCGCAGTCAGCCATGTTTCCGAAAACATCATGATGCTGTCCGCCTGCTAAGGTCAGCGCTACTAACTCGTCCATCATACTGAGAAGAGATCTCACATTCCCCATGATGATGGACGGGAGGACGGGTCTGTGTCTCCTCCTTCTGGCGCGGCGATCAGCTCCGGCACAGCTCCCCCTTCTCCTTCTCTTCAGCTTGCGGGGAATGTCGGGTCTCTAGTGGGCCAGCACCGATGTGTTACGGAGCGCCAACAGCTGATCCCTACTGTAAACAATAGGGCCATGGCTGCGTACGGGGTCCCCAGACACGGTCGAAAACAGTGAAAAAAACAAAAGAAAGACCAGGGCAACCACGGCAACTTTGGTCTCCATAGTGCACCGATCAATTAAGAAACACAACACGTGACAATATATTTAAAAAAATAATAAAAAGACAAAACTAAAACGGAAAAAAGCTCACAGTGAGCGGGAGCTGCTGTAACAAGTTGCCACTAGTGCTATTCATATAAACTAAAACCCAAAGAAGATCTGAATGTTATTTGGCCATAAAAAGAAATGAATTGGCAGAACATCTCTCTACTGTCAGAGATAGAAAGCAGAGAGCGATCCTAAACAAGTACAGGCTCAGTGACCACAAATCAGCAATCAAAAAACAAAGACACGAAAAAAGTCATGACAACCAAAAGAAACTGTTGGACATGTAAGGCTGAGACAGAGATGCACTTCCTCCTACTACATAAAACATTCAATGAAATAAGCAACACCTTTAAAAATAAAAACATACTCCTAGAGTAGGAGACAGGACATATCTTGCTGCCCAAAGTATATCAACACACAGACAAGTATTTTTTTTACTCATCTGTATATTCCTAACACCAGGCACCATAATTGTTCTGTAAACACCCATTGCCCATACCAGTGAAGCCCCATTGAACTGAATTGAGACAGGAACGTGTTTTACCTGTTATCCAATGATGAGGGTTATGCAGGTGAGGACAGTTGTAGATGAGAAGGTATTTAATATTAGTGAACACCTCGTTCACCACCTTTATGCCAATATCAGTGATGATGCCTGGGTTCTCAATGACATCAGCCAGCCCGTACTTCACCAGCTCCGAATGACTCATCTTACCTGTATTTACACACACACAAAATATTTTTCACACCCCTGTACAAGCTAAACTTACAAAATTTAAGTCACCAGAATTGGACTTTCTTACTCTGGATTTCTGATTTTAAATGTTGCTGCAATGACAAAAATCATCACAAATTTGAGTGCAATACTTGAGAAAAGCAGAGGCAAGTCTTGGG
Organism: Chaetodon trifasciatus; assembly: GCA_037975065.1. Classification (NCBI taxonomy): domain Eukaryota; kingdom Metazoa; phylum Chordata; class Actinopteri; order Chaetodontiformes; family Chaetodontidae; genus Chaetodon; species Chaetodon trifasciatus. The sequence goes on from JBBMOE010000010.1 coordinate 14,205,471, forward strand.
ACACAAGTCTTTGGGACACAAAAATCACAACAGACTGTGGGAGAGCCTGATGAGACTGCCTAATGAGTAACTTTGCTAGTAAGAGCAGGAGCATCCTAGTGGTTTGGAGTTTAAGATGCTGATAGATATGAAAAAATTAAATATTAACAAAAAAAAAACAAGGTCAGTAGATGAAGTACAGGAGAATCGCTCATTTCTGCTTCTGAAGGGAAAGGCCCAATGTTCTCTGAGAACATGATATTTTAGAGAGGAGACTAACATTGCAGCAGGAACTCATCCACGTATCCAAGATGGAGTGTCTCAAACTGAGGAAACTCTAGTTCAGCCATTTTGAGAGCTGAGAAGACTCCATCTTTCGTCAGTGAAGGCTGAATTCGCAGCTCATGAAGCCTGTAAAACACATAGAAATCCTGTCATTAAATGTATACCTTTATGTTTTTCTTTATTAAGCCATTACAATATTTTGCAATTGACAACCGGTTTGCAAGGTGAAGTTGAGTTTTCTATTACTTGAATGTGAACAAACAACTTCACAATGTATATTTAAGTAAATGTTCTAATATATAGATAGCAAGACACTGCTGTGGTAATTATTCTGACATCTTTTTTAAAGACGCAACGATGCACTTATTTTCAGTTAAGATCCCATTCCGATGCCTGAATTTGGATATCTGCTGATATTGAGTGCCCATCCAATATGAGTCTTGACAATCCCATATAAATACCACTGAACTGCTTGCTTTGGAAGTTTTCCATCTATCTTCATTATGGACTGAACAGGGAATGAACATTGTGTACAACGTTTGCCCATAAGCTTCCAATTAAACCCACTGCATTTTGCTTTGAAAACATAAGCTGTATATAAACAAGTGTTTTTCTCTACGTCAGTTTAAGGAACTGCTGAGTACCTCCGAGCAGCAGTGATGATGAGGTAGCCCAAGTCCACTTCCAGAGCATTCTTACAGGCTCCAAATACAATGGTGTGGAGGTTCCGAAATCCTCCTGGAGGTACACATCCACAGCATTACAGAGAACAAACACAACTTATTAACATTTAATCAAAGCGGTGCGCTTTGGGTGCATTTGCCAGCATTTTAGTTAGATATCTAAAGAAAATGGGGAATACAAATGGGGCACACATCCGCGGGAATAAATTCTTTATAAATACATTACAATTTCCTAAGTAGGACCTGAACTACTACTGTGAACAAATACTGTACTGCAAAGATGAAAAGAATGAATGCAATGTAGAAGTTCAAATGCAGTCTATGAACATGCACTTCAGGCAGATAAACATGTAAACTTGTGGTAAAAAATTAGTCACAAACACCACGAAAAAAATAAAATCAACAATGAATTACTCCTACTAAATAGTATTTTCAGGATATCCACAGCCTGATAGCAAGTCACTGAATCACTTGAATAAATAAAATACATACTAAAAAACCGAGGCTTGGGGCTCTGTATAAACACACTCTCCTCACCTGACCTCCAGCTGTCCTCCACCACATGTTGGATCAGGCCTCCCAGGAAGGGAACTCTCACTAACTCCAGCTGCTCCAGGTTCCGGGCTGATGCTAAACCAGTAACCAGGGGTACATATTTGAGGGAATTGGTTGGCCCTGCACAGTTCCGCATGACAAAGGTTCTCAGGCTTACACACAGAAAGTCCTTAAATGGCTGTGGTTTTGTGAGACGGACCCACTTCAGGTAGAGGTGGCGCAGCATGGACACACAGGGGATCTCTGGGACATTCACACCTATGATTAACAAACACTATGTTATGTATAAAACAGGAACACCCTTCAGGCCTGTGTATCCGTCACAAACCTGCACTGACAAGGATGAAGCTGACTTATATCCAGTGTTTCTAATTAGTTTACTGCATTGTATTTCAGCTGTATTGTAGAGGCAATAGCAGAAATTGTCTGTTGTGATGTCCTACTTACCCACTAGATGGAGGGTTTGGATCTTTGCAGTTATGGGGATCGTCAGTTTGTTCTCAGCTGGAATGGGAAAAGCGCCATTACGGTTGCGGAACTTTCCCAGTATATGAACCTGAGGCATGTAGTTCCATATGGCCTCCACCAGCTCCAGATGGGATGTCTCCACACCCTGAAATTAGGTCAAATGAAATTAAAAATCTTAAGTCAATGTCCACTCACTAGTTTTTTTGACTCTTATAGTTTTCCTCAGTGGATAGAGCTGCTCATTTCCATCCACTGTATAAGAGTTCAGATCCCTGTAAACACTAGTTAAACGAATATCTTAACTTAAAGGTCCAAAGGTTACTGTTATGTTCTTGTAACAATACAATGTACTGTATTATGCCATGCAGAGTCTGACAGATGGTCCAAGCAAAAAAGTATATTCTCCAGAAGCACAGCTTGTGTTTAAAATGGAAGTCTCAGAGTCTGATCTTACTCAGGTTTAGAATCAAGATAGTTATGTTGTTTACAGGTGTCTCTCCAAAAGCCAGCTAGCTAAACAAGAGGGCATCAAAGTCACTGATTGAAGGCAACTGCTAACTCAAGAGGACTTTTTTTAAGCTTCTCACTATACTCTAGAGCAAAATTTATCCTCTACAGAGTAGAAAAAATATGACATGTCTATGGGGCAAGGACACACTGTTGTGTGCCACAGAATGCCAAGAGTATGCTGTCATACAACCAGGTAGGAGGTAATTTCACTGATTAAAACAACACCCAGAGAAGGGAAACCAATCAGTGGAATCACTCGGTGTGGTTGTTAGATTGAAAACTTGCACATTTTTGTCTGTATGTGATGTATAAGTGCACCTCTGCAATAGCATATCATTCTCACACTACATACTGACCAGCAGATTGGGACAGGTTTGTAATGCCTCCAGGACTCCAGGTATACTGAAAGCCTCGTAGCCTCTGACTCGTCTCCTCTCCAGGTATCGAGGGTGGAGGCCATATAGCTGCTCCAGATCTGGCATCTTCTTCAAAAGGAATAGAAAGCTGCTGTCTGTAAAACCTAAACCAGAAAACAAAACATGGTTAGACCCTGGTCTCAATATGTGCAAAAACGGTATTATTAAATGCTGAAACAGCTGAGGGTTTCTCAGTGCAATGGGTTTCCATTTTCGAGCCTGATTCCTAAAAGTTGGGACACTGTAAATGCAATAATAATAATGTAAAACATAAATGAAAACAGAGTGCAATGATTTGCAAATCCCTTCTCATCTATATTCAATTTATTATAGTACAAAGACAAGGTGTTTGATTCTCAAACTCTTTTGAAAACAATACACACCCATTCTGAATTTGATGCCTACAACACATTTCATATAGGTTGGGACCGGGATCAGCGTTTTGGGGACGCAGGACACTAATTCTGGAAGTTCTGAACGTGAAATTGTTTCCCATTCACAGTTGATATATGACTTCAGTTGCTCAACAGTCTGAGGTCTCCATTGTCATATTTTGTGCTTCATAATGGGCCAAAAATTCTCAATGGGAGACAGGACTGGATTGGAAACTTTTAATGATATTATGGATTTTAGATAGTGAACTCCATAAATTCCTTGCAATGGAGTATTGAGAAATGTTCTTAAACTGTAGGACAATTGGCTCATGCTGGGGCTGAAACTCGACACATCTTTGCTTGTGAACAACTGAGGTTTTTGGAGTATGCCCCTTTCATATATTTCATTAAGCCTTGCACATTGTACATTTCATGGTATATATTGCTTATTGCCTCATCATTCATCTTTTAAGATATGTTGTTTATTTTTTATTTCAGAATTTTCCTTTGTCCTCATTAAGCTGTATGACATTTTCCTATGCAAAATCATTTGAGTGCAATGTTTAAACCATTTTAAAATTCCTTGTATGTGCACACATACTTGGCCAATAAAGCCGATTCTCATTCTGATTCCAATTTCAATTCTGATTACCATGGAATGTCCCAAACAGTTGTATTTTTGAGCATTCCACAACTTTCCCAGTCTTTCATTGCCCCTGTCCCAAGTTTCTTGAAATGTTCTGCTGGCATATAATTCAGAATAAGCATAATATTACATAAATCAACAGAGTTGATGAGGCAAAACATTAAAAACATTGCCTTTGACCTGTTGTCAAATGAATATTGTATATGACAAACAGGATTAGCAAATCATTGCATTCTGTTAAATTTAAATTGCATTAACTTTTTTGCAGTTAGGGTGGATTGACAAAGGGTACAAATATTTCAGCTTTGCACTGACCAAATACAGAACACCTGTGAAGTGAGCTGATATACATACATAGTACACTGGTTTGAAAACACTCACCAGTGCCTGTTTCTCTTATTAGCAGGGGTGCACAAAACTGGTACACAGATGCATGACAAAGATCAGAGAAGCGTAACGTCACTTATTTCAAAAAGCGCCTTTGTGCACCGTGCATGCGTGAGATTGTTTACAATGTGTCTGTGTCCAACAATGGAGAGTTTACCTTGGACTTCCTTGGATTGACTGAATTGGGTGCTGACTGAACTGCACAGGCCCTCATGGATGGACTTGTGAAGCTCTTCCATGATGTAGGCTTGGATGACTGGACGACAAAGTTGGTCGCCATGTGGACAGACAGAGCTGCTGTCAACGTTGGGATGTACAACAGCATTTTACCAAAACTAGCGCATCCGTGAGAAGTGCACGAAATCAGCTGATCGCGAGGTTCCTTATTGTGAAAAATTTAAAATTGCTCTGTTGCCAAGCTACTGCAGTTTTATTTACACAAAGTATGAACAAAAAATACCAACGTGCTGAAGAACGTGTGTGAAGAGAGTGGAATCTCCTCTTTGAAAATGGGGAAGTTTGAAAGTATCAGATTGTCTGCATGGAGGTTTGAAAATGTCAGGACTCTTGTCTGCCATGCAAATGCAACTGTTTACAAATGACAGCAGTGACCTGCAGCAAATCTGCACAGAGCATTTTCAGGGTATTTTTGGTTTCCTTTTGAAGACCGCATCCAACAGATTTCAAAGGAAAATTTATTTATCTCCCTTCCTATGCTGTCCCTTAGTTTTCTTTCTTTCATCCACACACACACACACACACACACACTAAACTAAAATAATAATCCTGTTCTGTTTAATATTACCATTATTTTTGGCCTGTATTCACTGTTCTTCCTTGTGCTGTTCTGTCAGTGTTTTGTCTTTTGTCTTGTTGACCATTGGAGACTGTAATTATGAATCATGAACAAGTCATCTGATCTTTTTTTTGTTTCTTCTTTTACTTGGCCTCACAAAATACACTTATACCATTCTGACAATACAATGATGTGTACCACTCTTCAGCGTGGTGGCCACCTTGCAATGTGACAGACTCCACGGTGAAAGAAGCAGGAAAATACATGGCAGCATCCTCTGTGCATGACTTAATTCAAATACAAGCAATCCAGATTGTTCCTCCAACACCAACAAGGTGATTAATTTGTCTCTTGCACTGCCTTGGAGCAGTGTAGCATGTGAGAGGGGATTCTCGTATCTCCACATAATAAAAATCAAGTACAGATCTCATCTGTCTCATCTTCATCTCTTAAGCCTGATGCACATTCAAAGACGTCAAAGATAATCACAGAGACATTTGACCCAAAGCCAGCTGTTGACCTGTGGAAGAAGACAGTTAATTGTTGGCTCAACCCGAGACTGGGATGCGCATTTTCATCATGTACAATGCAGGAAGCTGAAGCGGAAGATGGTGACGGAGACACTACGGACAGTGAAGATGACTGCATTTATTAAGGCCACGCTACGTATGGAGTGAGTGCCAAACACCATCTCCTTGTACTCACATGAGTACCTGACTAAAAAAAAGCTATGTGCACCCCTGCTTATTAGATTACCACAACACTGTCACCACCTTGCTGTACCACTGCAACACCCTCCCTACCAACTACCTTTGCAGCTTGTCCAAGTTGCTGCTACACACCTTGTATTCAACCTATCCAAGTTTTCCACCTACGTTACTGTTCAAACCCTACCTTCCGGTACAACAATTATGCTCTTCTACCTCTGGATGACAAGCCAGCCTGTCATCTCTTCTCAATCAAAGCTCCTGTAGGTTCTGGCCTGAAAGTGGTAGAATTAACTCTCCAATAAAGTCAGGGTAACAGAGTCACTGCCATCTTTCACGACAGGCTGAAAACCACTTTTTCATCTTAACATCATCATATGATAGAAATTAGGTTTTCTTTAAAAAGAAATCTAAGCAGTTGTACTGTTACACCCAACATGCTCTTAGTTTTTTATTTAGTAGGGGTGCAGTGGTTGTGCTGTGAGGTCTTACCTGAAGGCATATACTCCCACCAACGACCAGCACAAAGATCCACCACCTTGACCACTCGCAGGTACAGAGTTACAGCTTCTCGAAGCTTTCTGGACAAACACTCCATACACATTATGTCCTTCATGGGAAGGTACCTACAAAACAAAACAATGTTCAAACTTTCAAACATTTGCACTTCAGGCTTATGTGTCACTCCAGTTTCTGTACAGTCATATGTATGCTAGAGTTGGGTTGGTCATATGGTTACATATCTATATATACACTACTCACAAAAAGTTACGGATATTTGGCTTTCAGGTGAAATTCATGGAAAACGTACGCTACAGTGATATTATATCATGAAAGTAAGGCATTTAAGTATAAGTATGCAATGAGGTCAGGTCACTGAGGTTCTGGAGTACAGAGTTACGAGCCTCTACACAGCGACTCAGCTGATCGCATAAGTTTTCTTTGAGATTCAGGTCTGGAAAAAGTGCAAGCCACTCCATTTGAGGTACCCCAGTTTCCAGCAGCCATTCCCTAATGATGCAACCTTGATGAGCTGGAGCATTGTTGTCCATGAAGATGAAATTAGGCCCGTGCTGTTCATGCAGGAGCACAATGACTAGATTAATGATGTTATTCAGTAGTACGGGCTTGTCACTGTACCATTCACAAAGTGGAGGGCAGTTCTGTATTGCCTAGACACACCTGCCCACACTGTAACACCACCACCACCACCACCACCAAAGGCTCGTCTGGTTGCAACAGTGGCGGATGCATAGCGCTCTCCTTGACGTTTCCAACATCGTTGGCAGACATCATTTCTGCTCAACATGAATCGACTTTCATCAGACAACAGCACTGAGGCCCACTGGTCCCTCATCCAGCATAAATGCTCCCTGGCACATGCAAGACGATGCTTGGCGGTGTGGTCAGGTACCCTTGCAGCTTGTCTAGCACACAGATCACACTGATGTAAATGATTTCAAGTGGTCTGACGTAACACTTGGGTGCCTCTCACCTCCCTTAAATGTGGCTGGAGTTGAGTGGCATTCATCATCTGGTTCCACAGGGCATTGTTCACAATGAAGCGGTCATCAGTGTGGGATGTGGCAAAAGGACATCCACTTCTACGCTTTTCTGTGACTCTTCCAGTCTCTCTGCATCTCTCTTGCAATCTGCTGATGACACTCTAAGCTCAGTGGCCACTTCCTTCTGAGAACATCCTGTTTGAAGCCTCGGAATGGCGAGGTACTGTTGATCAATTGTTAGGTGTCGTCTTGATCTCATGATTTTAAAAATGTGAACATCATGACGAAGAGGACCGTTAAAATACCAATTCTAAATTGAACCAGGAAATTTATTGGTTGATTCATGGATCAAACACCTATTGTGAATTTTGCCATTCAGCTCCTTTTTAGAGAACAGCAACTTGTGCAAAAAGTACTGAAACAGTGAACAGTTACACATGTGCATTCAAAAGTTTAGAGAAGGTCAAATTAAGTTCACCTGTATAGGTTATAGTGCATTTTAGGTTCATCCTGAAATTTCACCCAGAAGCCAAATATCCCTAGCTTTTTGTGAGTAGTGTATATATGGAGATGCATGTATGTGTGTGTGTGTGCGCGTGTGTGTGTGTGTGTGTGTGTGTGTGTGTGTGTATATATATATATATATATGCGTGCGTGTGTGTGTGTGTGTGTGTGTATGTATGTATATGTATATATACACACACACATATATATATATGTGTGTGTGCGCGTGTGTGTGTATATATATATATACACACACACACACACACACACACACACACACATATATATATATATATATATATACACACACACACACACACACACAGATAGATAGATAGATATCAGGCTTATCAGATAGATATGGAGATGCATGTATGTGTGTGTGCGTGTGTGTGTGTGTGTATATATATATACACACACACACACACACACACGCGCGCGCACACGCACACACACACACGCACGCACGCACGCACGCACGCACACATATATATGTACACACACACACACACACACAGATAGATAGATAGATAGATAGATAGATAGATAGATAGATAGATAGATAGATAGATAGATAGATAGATAGATAGATAGATAGATAGATAGATAGATAGATAGATAGATAGATAGATAGATATCAGGCTTATCAGACAAGTACTGTCATTCAAATAAGGGGAAAACTAACATAGTATACTGTGTTGGATTCTTTTTTAACTGTGATGTCACCTGCATGCTTATTTTCTATGCATAGTCTCACCCATTATGCAGCCATCCTACACATGATAATGGTCATGCAAGACACACAATAACAAAAACACACACAATATGTATTGAAGGCCTACAATATGTTGTTAACAGCAGAGCAGTGCAGCTGGAGGGCAGTGTACCTGAAAATATGACAGAGGACTTCATGGGACAGCTCATTGATGTAGTCTTTGGGCTCACTGGGTCCCAGGACCAGTTCCTCTCCACCACTCCCCCCTACAGGCTGGAGTTTAGAGGTCTTCCTCCTAGGACCCATCACTTCTGTGTCACTGCTCAGGCTTATACCGACAAACTTCCTCCTTCCTGCAGCCTGTAGACTCTATTTACCAAGCATGAACCTCAGTTCTGAACAACAAACATAACAAAGGAGAAAAAGTTAATGGAAGGCAAGAGGAGAAATAGGGAGTGCTTCTCATTTGCCCGATTTCATGTTTTCTCACTATCGGTCACCTGGAAATTGATACGGTCTGCAGTCATGTATGTCTCAATTCACTTATTTAGTTTGGAGTTAGGATACCCAGATATGCAGTTTGATATCAGAACAAATAACACAACCAAACCTGATGTAATGCCACAGTACTGTGAACTTTTATATTTTATTAGTGTCTGATTTACCTTGAAACCACTGGATTTGAGTTAACTGTAGATCTGATGAACAAATAACAGCAACCAACTTTTAGCATTCGCCAGAAAGGCTTTCTATTTATAATCTGTGATTTTAACTTATAATCATACATAATTTCCTTGTCACCTGACTGAAAGGTAGCTTTTTTGGTTCTGAATAGATCCCTCACCTCTCCATTCATCCAGGCTTTTATGTTGGGGAATGATTGTCTTTGTAATCACCACATCATGCACACATTTGCTTATGTATGATGCCATACATATGACATGTATTCCTCAAGATTGATGTGGATGTCCTGGGTGGTGGCATCTCTAAACATGTGTCAGTCCGTGCACCCAAAGCAGTCCTGTTGAGCTGCTGTTGCTTGCTATCTGTCTTTGTCTGTCTGTCAATTTTTTCTGATGGTTTGACCCTATTAACCTGGGAGTAAGCAGGCAGGAGGGAAACATGGTCCATCCACTTTTATTATGTTAGAGCGCCAAGCATCATTGATGTAAACATAAGTCTACGTCTTATTGTCTTACCAGCATCATGTATTCCGATGGCATGGAACACGCTCATCCAGTGGAAGAGCTTGATCAGGAACATTATGATGGAGCCAGATCTATGTAAAAATGTAGGCACAAGAGTGTCTTATTTCTCGTTGCTGAGTGAACCTGTCTTATTTCATCCATTTTTTTTCCTGCGACAAGACATTAGCCAGGAGTAGGGTGAGTTGAATGCATCTTGTTATTTCTTCAGCTCTTGGACAGAAGCTGGGCTCCAAATGCTTCTTTCAGGCTCCTTTGGCATGGCTACAGCTTTTTCTCACAGGATTTTGTTGTTCTGATTTGAGCTTTTCTGGGTGATGATGTGCCAAATGGCTTCTGGTGTTTGATGTGTTTCCTTGCTGACCATTGTCCAGCAGAATCTGCTGTTGCCACACATCAGGTTGATGGAGCATCCTCAATCTCTTTTTTTATTATTGACAAGTTCATCTGTAATTTTCTTGGATTTAATTTTAACAGTGCTTGACTTGCACAAAAAAGATCACGGGAGTCTGTCTTCTTGACTACTATGGTTTAGCCCTCTGCTGTACAAACAAAACCAATACAATTTTTAACAGAGATGGTAAATAATCATGTAATGTCACGGTAGATAGCTGAAAGTATCAGCTACCCTGTCCAGTGCCAAAACACCACCTTCCAACCTCTCCTTCCAAGAAAGGAAGGCACTGACATTGCTACAGAGACAGGAAAACCGCCACATCTTAGCTCCTTTTGTCAGCAACACTCCACACCACATCAAAAACTCCCAGGATTTTGCCAACAAAGTGGGAAATTTAAAACTGGACTCGGATAAAACCACTGTATCTTATGATGTCGCCTCACTCTTCACATGCATCCCCACCCTGAAAGAAGTGAAGACTGTCAGGAAACAACTGCAGGACAGCACTCTCTCCAATAGAACCAACCTCACCCCAGATCACACATATACCCTACTAGACCTCTACCTGGCAACCACCTCTTTCCAGTACATCCAGGGTTTCTACAGAGGCATGGCTATGCCATGGGGTCACCTGTCTCTCCTATAATGGCCAGTCTCTATATGGAAGAAGCAGAGAGCAGAGCCCTGATCTCCCTGACAGGAGCTCCCCACAGCCATTGGTTTAGGTACGTGGATGACACCTGGATCAACATTAGAACACAGAAAGTGGAAGCTTTCTTTCACATCAATGCAGTGGACAGCAACATCAAGTTCACTCGGGAGAACCTCAAAGGAAACAGTCTGGCTTTTCTGGATTGCGCAGTGCACACTGAAGATGACAGGAGCCTCAACATTGAAGCATACAGAAAACCCACGCACACTAATCAATTTGCTTTTTGATTCACACCACCCTCTGGAGCACAAGCTTGTGGTTAGGGCTGGCGCTATAACAGTTCACACCGAATACTAGTATTTATTTTTAGTATGATATGAATTTTTAATATACCGCCACACCGGTGTATTTGATTACGCAACATCCGGAATGCTCCACCATGCGACACTTCCGAGGGGACCCTTTTCAGTGTTGCGCTTCTGAACGAGCTTGGTGCGAGGCATGGTGAGGGTTAATTGTAGCGCTCTGGTGTTACTTAATGGTGAAGATGGATAGGACAGACCTTGAAAGTTCTGAAATCGAAGCTGCTGAAAGAGTAGAACATGATAACACAGAAGAACTTGTACCAAAACGAGGAGCTGTGTCTGCTGTTTGGAGGTTTTTGGTTTTAAAAAATTTGTCGACCAAAAAAACATTTTTTGCAAGTGCTGTCGGGCTAAAGTTCTCACCGGAGGCGGCCACACAAGCAATTTGCTCCACCATCTTAATCGAAAACATGTCTTGGAATATCAAGAATACATTCAGTTAAGATCAGTGCCCTCCACATTGGCAGGTACCACAGGAAAAGCCAAAGCAAAATCAAGTCAAATGTCACTTCAAGACACGTTTACTAGAGGGACTGCGTACGACAGAAAAAGCAAATGGTGGATCGACATTACACACTCGGTCCACATTATCCATCTAGCCATGGTCTAGACATCATCCAGACATGGTCCCGCTTAACACGGTCGAAAAAGAAGGCTTCAGGCAGATGATTAAGACATTGGATCCCAGGTATGAAATACCGAGCAGGAAATACTTCAGCCAAGTTGAATCCCTGACTATCGAAAGCACAGAGCTAAGCTAGAAACAGAGCTTGCGACCGTCCGCCATTTCGCAGGAACGACTGATATGTGGTCTAGTTGCACTACGGAGCCATACCTAAGCCTGACAGTGACAAATGGGTGTTGTAAAGTCATTGTCTGCAAACAAGCTACTTTCCTGATGACCGTACTGCAGAATTACTCGCAGCAGGCCTGCAAGAGGCACTTGATTCCTGGGGACTTTCAGAGCAGAAGCTAGTGGCCATCACAACAGACAGTGGAGCCAACATCAAGAAGGCTATTGTGCTGAATAATTGAACAAGACTCCAGTGCTCTGGTCACAGGTTTCACCTAGCCATAGGTAAGCAATACTTATTATATTAATAGTGAACTATAATTGATAGCTGTAAAATGATATTAATAAGGAGTTGTCTGTTATCTCTTTTCATCATCATCATTATCATTATTATCATCAATGCATGAAACAAGATATTTTTCAACTTGCTTCATGTGGGTTTATTTTAATCATTTGTAGAGAGGGGATTTGTAAATGAGAGTATTTTGGGGCTATAGTAAAATCAATGTTCAATACAAGCGCCCCCTATACTGCTGGCAGCGTGAGATGCCCGCAGTTCAGATGATCAATGCTCATGCTAGGACGCACCAATCCTAACTTGTAGCATACCAGAATGACGGGGAGAAACTCAGCTAAAAGCCTCTACAAAGCATTGCCACCCAAACAAAACATAATTCATACAACAATAAATTGTATACATATGTAATCATGGTATCATATGAAAGCAGAGTCTGCTGATCACGAGGATGTCTGCCTCCTCACTGTGCAACGAAAACTGGGCGAGCTAGCAGCCAAACAGTAGCAGAAAAAATTTCGCTAAATCATAAAGTATGTCTTACCTTTGCCGTTTTATGGTCAAAAGGTATAGTCCAGTTCGACAAAACGCTGCCAATGTCTCCTCCTATGACACTGTATTACTTTGAGATCAATCACGAAGGTCTTGGTTGTTTACATAAAGAGGAGGTGGTTTCTAGAGTGGAGGGAGCACTCTACATGCAATATACAATCTCTGGGGTTACTTCCTTCTAGATCGTCATTGGTGTTTCTATGGTGAATTTGGGTACTGCCCCTCGATTCTCTTAACTCTGACTGGTTGATAGAGGTGTCGATCATCCAAATAGACCAATTGGTTGCTGCGCTGTTAGTTTCACTGCTCTGTCTCATTTACACGTGAATGAGCAGAATGCTCACAGAGGACCCTGCTATTTTATTTGCATTTCATCCTTTGATGAGAGCGAACAACAATAGCAAGCAGAAAAAAGGCTGAAAAAGTGTTTTCAACAGTTTCTCCATATGCTTGGCCGAGATAACGGTACTGGCCTGGACATATCTGTGTTAAAACATCTGTAAAACTGCTCAGGTTCATTTTTTTTAGCATGTACTTCTGCACAGTTACTCATCAGATATTACTTTACTAATTCCTAGATGAATCTGTCTACTATCCAAATTAAAACTATCTCATTTAAAGGTGGTTATCTCCACTCTAAATAATGTTTTTTTTTAGGTGGAGATTAAAAAAAAATAATTTTCTATTGTCTTCCAGATGACTGTACAACGTGCAGTAGGTGTCTGCAAAAAAATTGTGTCAGCATTCTCATACTCTTGGAAGAAAAGGAGGGACCTGGCCATTGTTCAGAATGATCTGGGTCTTCCACAGCATATGCTCACAACTGAGACACATACCAGGTGGGGATCACATCAAATGATGATTCAAAGAGTACTTGAGCAAGAGAGGGCCATTAGTCAGGTTCTAAAAACTGACAAGAATTCAAGGCACTTGGTCCTTAGCGGGCAAGACATGGATGTCCTAGAGGCTGCCAACAAGGTGTTGAGCCCACTCCAGAACTTCACAGATGCCTTGTCAGGAGAGCAATATGTCAGTGTCTCCTACCTGAAGCCAGTGCTCAGTTTCTTCAACACATCCGTTCTTGCTGAGGAAGAGAGCTGACGAAGGATGTGAAGAGAAACATTCTAGCCTACTTGAATGATAAATATCCAGATCAGGTCACAGATGACCTGCTTGATATTGCATCTCTTCTTGATCCACGGTTTAGAACCAACTATAAAGAAAAGGTGGAGCAGGTTATATCCAGAGCATTCGAAGAAAGTGTCACTTGTAAAGGCTCAACAGGACACTCTATCAGGGGCTGCTGGTGCAGAAGCAGCAGCAGAAGCAGAGCCTCTGCCTGAGGAGAAAAGAAAAAAAGACTTTGGCCAGCTTTTTCAAAAAGCAGAGCACCACCACCTCCAGTGGCAGCAGCAGCACACTGTTAGAAGAGGAAAGCATCAGAATGGAGCTGACAGCCTACTTACAGACCACAGAGGTTGACAGTGAGGCAGACCCTTTGGACTGGTGGAGATGCCATCAGGCAAATTTCCCACGCATTGCCAAGCTAGCTCAGCAGTATTTATGCATCCCTGCCACCAGTGCTCCATCTGAGAAGGTGTTCAGCACTGGTGGCAACATCGTCACTTGCCACAGGGCTGCAGTCAAACCAGATACTGTGGACCGTCTGGTTTTCCTGGCTCAAAATTTGTAAATGGTGAAATGTGTGATTATTGTTCTATTAAACAGGATAATCCTGCGAGCCAAGTTGCACTTTATTTTTCTTTTATATGTTCAATACTGGTTTTGAAGCAAGTAATGACTAATGCAAGTTGCACATTTTTGTTTTACTATTTTATTTGTTTGAATGTGTATATATACCTCAAAGCAATGCAAGTTGTCTTCATGAAGGTTCAGTTGATAAGTAATTCTTCACCAAGTCACACTTGTTTTATATTTTCTTGTTAGATTTACTTGAATACATGTGTGATCCACCTGGGCTTAAATTTGAAGAAACAGTATCATTATTGCAAGTTGCACACCTTTTTGTGTTTATTCGTTTAAGTATTATGTATGCCTCTGCATGCTTTTCAGTTTACTTTTTTTTTTTTACTATTGATTTGTTTGAATATATACCCCAACGCCCATTTTAATGCAAATTGCATTCATGAAGGTTCAGTTGATAAAGAATTCTTCACCAAGTCACACTCATCTATATTTCCTTTTTAAATTTACTTGAATACTGTGTAGTGTACCTGGGCTTGATCTTGAAGCAAAAGTATAATTATTGCAACTTACACAGCTTTTTGTATTTATTTGTTTAAGTGTTAAGTATACAAGCCGTTCAGTTGTCTGAACTTTGCAGTTACAGGGGAAGGAGATTGTTTAATTAGTGTAGTTGCCATCGATCAAGATGGTGCCACGGACAGCAGCCTCCGTGTGTTGGTGCGCGTTGTGTGTTAACTCTGGTTTTTGCGACAGTACCCGGAGCTCCTTCACCAGAGATGAGCTCATGAACATCAGGGGAGCAACACCAGAGGATTTATTTCCTACTTTCCTTCTCCCAACTGTGGAAATTTTGGACATTCTGGTGAAAGGTGTGGTCACCTTTGCTCACGCAGTGAAACGCCGGAGGAGAGGAAAACGGGCCAGCGCGCTGGTGCATCTCCGCCAGCGCTGACTACGCACAGCGTTTCTCTCTAACGTGCGTTCACTGCCCAACAAACTGGAGGAACTGCAACTGCTGTTCGGTAGAAACAGGGACTTTTCTTCATCTGCGGTTTTGTGCTTCATCGAGACTTGGCTCTGTGGATTAATACTGGACTCTGCGATGCAGCTGGCTGGCTTCCAACTCCACCGCGCAGACAGAGACACGGAACTTTCCGGCAAAACTAAAGGTGAAGGAATCTGTTTCTACATCAACAGTGGTTGGTGCAACGACGTGACAGTGATCCAGCAACACTGTTCTCCTGACCTGGAATCTTTCATCATAAACTGTAAGCCTTTTTATTCACCCCGTGAGTTCGCTTCATTGATTCTGGTCGGCGTTTACATCCCGCCGCAGGGCAATGTGCAGGACGCACAGCATATGCTCGCAGACCAGATACTGCGTGTGGAGCGGACCAACCCGAACTCTTTAGTTATTGTCCTTGGCGACTTTAACAAAGGTAACCTCACCCACGAACTCCCTAAATACAGACAGTTTATTAAATGCCTGAGAGGAGAATATTCTGGATCACTGTTACACCACAGTCAGGGATGCTGATCATGCCGTCCCCCACGCTGCACTCGGCCACTCTGACCACGTCATGGTCCACCTGATTCCTGCGTACAGGCAGAAACCAAAGCTCTGCAAACCTGTAGTGAGGACATCAAGGAAGTGGACCAGTGAGGCTGTGGAGGATCTACAGGCATGTTTGGACTCTACTGACTGGGATGTGTTCAGGACTGCTACCAACAGTCTGGATGAGTACACAGAGGCTGTGACGTCCTACATCAGCTTCTGTGAGGACTGCTGTGTTCCATTACACACCAGGGTGAGTTACAACAATGACAAACCCTAGTTCACAGCCAAACTCAGACAGCTAAGGTTGGCAAAGGAAGAGGTCTTCAGGAGTGGGGACAAAGACAGACTCAAAGAGTCGAAGTACAAGTTTAGCAAGGCGGTGAAAGAGGTTAAATGACTGTACTCTGAGAAGCTCCAACACCAGTTCTCAACGACTCTGCGTCTGTCTGGAAAGGGCTCAGGCAGATCACAAACTACAAGCCTAAAGCCCCCCACTCCATCAACGATCAACGCCTAGCCAACGACCTGAACGAGTTCTACTGCCACTTTGAAAGACAAAGGTACAGCCCAGCAACCATCCCCCATGACACCTCCCAACAGCTCCAGTTCCAGTCACCTCCACCAATGGCTGCCTTAAAGGTCAGGAGGTCCAGGAGAAGGATGTCAACAAACTCTTCAGGAGACAGAACCCCCAGAAAGCAGCTGGACCGGATTCTGTCTCCCTATCCACCTTGAAGCACTGCGCTGATCAGCTGTCTCCAGTGTTCACAGACATTTTTAACACTTCACTGGAGACATGTCACGTGCCAGCCTGCTTCAAGTCTTCAACCATCATCCAAGTTCCCAAGAAGCCAAGGACCACAGGACTTAACGACTTCAGACCCGTCGCCCTGACCTCTGTGGTCATGAAGTCCTTTGAGTAACTTGTGCTCTCACACCTCAAGGACATCACCGTCCCTCTCCTGGACCCCCTTCAGTTTGCCTACAGAGCCAACAGGTCTGTAGACGATGCAGTCAAGTTGGCCCTCCACTTCATCCTCCAGCACCTGGACTCCGCAGGAACCTACGCCAGGATCCTGTTTGTGGATTTCAGCTCTGCCTTTAACACCATTATCACAACTCCGCTTCAGGAGAAGCTCTCCCAGCTTAGCGTGCCTGACTCCACCTGCAGGTGGATTACAGACTTCCTGTCTGACAGGAAACAGTGCGTGAAGCTGGGGAAACACATCTCCAACGCTAAGACCATCAGCACCGGATCCCCTCAGGGCTGCATTCTTTCTCCTCTGCTCTTCTCCCTGTACACGAACAGCTGCACCTCCAGTCACCAGTCCATCAAGCTCCTGAAGTTTACGGACGACACCACCCTCATCGGACTCATCTCTGATGGCAACAAGTCTGCTTACAGGTGGGAGGTTGACCATCTGGTGACCTGGTGCAACCAGAACAACCTAGAGCTCAATGCTCTAAAGACAGTGGAGATGGTTCTGGACTACAGGAAGAACTCAGCCTCACCTGCCCCCATCACCCTCTGTGACTCCAATATTGACACTGTGGAGTGTTTCTGCTTCCTGAGAACTATCATCTCCCAGGACCTCAAGTGGGAGCCGAACATCAGCTCCCTCATCAAGAAAGCACAGCAGAGGATGTACTTCCTGCGGCAGCTGAAGAAATTCAGTCTGCCAAAGACAATGATGGTGCACTTCTACACAGCCATCATTGAGTCCATCCTCACCTCTTCCATCACCATCTGGTACGCTGCTGCCACCGCCAAGGACAAGGGCAGACTGCAGAGTGTCATTAGGTCTGCAGAGAAGGTGATCGGCTGCAATCTCCCGTCTCTCCAGGACCTGTACGCTTCCAGGACCCTGAGGCGTGCAGGTAAGATTGTGGCTGATCCCTCCCATCCCGGACATAATCTTTTTGAGACACTTCCCTCTGGCAGGAGGCTGCGGTCCATCAGGACCAAAACCTCACGCCGCAAGAACAGTTTTTTCCCCTGCTGTCAGCCTTATTAACAAGGCCTGGAACCCCCCCTGACACTCTTCACACTCCACCTCTGCCTCATCTATCACATTGACACTACCATAACTCTATGTGTTACACTAAGCTTGGACTCCTTCTGAAAAAACTGACTGTGCTTCTGTTAAAAAAAAATAGACTTGTGTATATATATTTATATTGTTATATCTTTTACTTATTGTTATATTTTTCACTTACTGTTATATATATATTTTTTAATAGCTTCTTTTAATAGATGTGTCATGCACCAACCTCACCAAAGCAAATTCCTCGTATGTGTAAAATTGTACCTGGCAATAAAGCTTTTCTGATTCTGATTCTGAGTTGGTTTATAAAAGATGTTTGTGAAATTTGCACAATAAAAGTTCTGTATTTTGACTGCACTTGTCTTGCATTCTAATTCCTCACTTCATTGGAATCATAAGTGTCTCTTCTTAGTAAACAGCATAATTTTCTGGGGCCATGCAAACATGTATTAATACTAGTGTGGAATTATTCTACAATATTCACTCATCATGACAGTAAAATAGACCATCCCAAGCCAATCTACTGCAGCAATTCCTCTCTCACAGTCATTTCCGGTTGAGTGAACGCTGGCGCGTTTGGCTGCCGCTACTCACCGGCAACTTTTAAACTTTTAAGTGTTTGTACGGTTCTCCAGCCACACTCCTACCGTATTTTTTGGGAATCTTACCCTCCTCTTTCGCCTGATGCTTTTCATTTCTGCTGTCACCCCTTCATACTTCTGTAATAGCCGGCTAACTTTTGCCTACCTGCTCAGCGCTCCGCCCGGCTCCACGTCACTGCCTTTCTACAGCGCTCCACTATGTGGGCCAGCAGGGCTTATGTGTGGTCCCTACTGGTCTGGACTGTCCTGTCTCTCCTCCATCTACCTGTGGAAGGACTACTCCAGTACTCGGCGGCGGAGCTTCTCAGGCTCCGCTCTCATCGGTCCAGATCTCCACCGACAGCTCTTCGTCTCCATCCGGACATCGGCTTCCAGCATCGCCCGAAGTACATCCACCGTGGTTCCCGGCGGGGTTTCCTCTTCTCCGGCTCCAAAGGGATTACCTCCTTCTGGTCCTCCTCTCGCTGCCCACCCATAAACACCGGCCGGTCTGTCGACCACAGTGTGTTAGCCCACCTGGCTAGGTCGGCTAATGCTCCTCTCTCCAGCGACAACACCAGCGTCAGCTTCGGTCTTCTGAACATCCGCTCCCTCACGGGCAAAGGACATCTCGTCCAGGATCTCCTTTCCGACCGTAAGCTCGATTTTCTATGTTTGAATGAGACCTGGCAACTACCTGGTGACTTTTCCCAGCTCAATGACTCTACTCCTCCGGGGTTTGTTTACATTTGCAAACCTCGCGGCTCTGGTCGCGGAGGTGGTCTCGCGATTCTTTACCGCGAGAAGTGGAAGGTCGTTCCAGTTTCTGTGCCTCCTCTCTCGTCATTTGAATGCCTTGCCTGTCAAATATCCGGACCCACTCCCACAATCATTGCCACAGTTTACCGTCCCCCCAAGCCTCACACTGAATTTTTAAATGAATTCTCTGCCCTCCTCACCCACCTCTCCACTCTCTCTCCAAATGTAATTCTGCTGGGAGATTTCAACATACACATGGACAATACTGCTCTTCCCCTCACCAAAGACTTTTCTTCCTCACTCGACAGTTTTGGCTTCCAACAGTTCTCAGACTTCCCCACACACATAAAAGGACACACCCTGGACTTAATTTGCTGCTCTGGTCTCACACCCTCCAACTGTACTGCTGATCAACTCCATATTACGGACCATTTCCTTCTCTCATTTAATGTCACCCTCCGCCTCTCCATTTCCAAGACCCCCCGTGTTATTTCATTCCGCAACATTAAGGACATTAACATGGATTCCCTCTCCTCCTGTATCGCCACTCTGACTCCGGACTCTTCCTCCTCCCCTGATGATCTTGTCACCCTGTACAATAATGGTCTTACCAACATTCTCAACTCACTCGCTCCTGTCAAATCTCGTTCTGTTTTCTTCACTCGCTCTGCTCCCTGGTTCACTTCCGATCTCCGCGCCATGAAATCCAAAAATCGACAGCTCGAAAGACTCTACAGGAAATCTGGTCTCACCATCCACAAAGACTTGTATTCTGCTCAGTTATCTCTCTATAAGGACTCCATCTCTCATGCTAAAGCACAATACTACTCTGGACTTATCTGCTCTAATGCAGGCAACACAAAGACTCTCTTTTCCGTTTTCAACAGCATCATCCAACCCCCAGACTCCCTACCCCCCACCTCTACTCCCCGGACACCTGTAATTCTCTCCTCCAGTTCTTCAATGAAAAGGTCATGAAAATCCACCAGCATCTTGGCTCCACAACCTCACCCCTCCCCTCCTCTGAACTTCTTCTGCCCTGTCATCCATTTTCCGCCTTTGAACTCCCTCGTCCCTCAGTAATCTCCGAGCTCATCACCAAGTCCAAGCCTTCTACTTGCCAACTGGATCCCCTCCCCACAGTCCTGGTCAGATCCTGCCTCCCCACTCTGCTCCCCCTCATTTCAGCCATCATCCACTCCTCACTATCCTCTGGAATTGTTCCCACTCTCTTCAAATCTGCAGCCGTCAGCCCCATCCTGAAGAAGCCTGGTTCAGATCCTAATAACTTCAATAACCTCCGCCCCATTTCTCACCTTCCTTTCCTCTCCAAAATTCTAGAGAAAACTGTTGCCTCTCAGCTCCACTCCCATCTCTCCCAAAACAGCCTCTATGAACAATTCCAGTCCGGTTTCCGTCCCCGCCACAGCACAGAAACAGCCCTGATAAGGATCACAGATGACCTCCTCATGGCATCCGACTCCGGTTTGATTTCCATCCTCATCCTCCTCGATCTGAGCGCAGCCTTCGACACCGTTTCTCACCCCATCCTCCTCAGTAGACTTTCCTCCATTGGCATTACTCACACCCCCCTTCACTGGTTCCACTCATACCTCTCTGGCCGCACTCAGTTCATTCAGCTTAAGTCCTTCACCTCACAGCCCTCCCCTGTTACTTCAGGTGTGCCCCAGGGCTCTGTCCTGGGGCCCCTCCTCTTCATCATATACCTTCTCCCCCTCGGAATTATCTTCCGTAAACATGGTATCCACTTTCACTGCTTCGCGGATGACACCCAGCTCTATCTTTCCAGTAAACCTAACTCCACTCTCCCACCCTCCTCCCTCACCCACTGCCTTTCGGAAATCAAATCCTGGTTCACCGCAAACTTCCTCAAATTAAACAGTGATAAAACTGAACTTCTTATTATCGGCACCAAATCCTCCCTATCCAAAGTTGACAGTTTTTCCCTCACCATAGACAGCTCCACAGTGTCCCCCTCCCCACAGGTTAAGAGCCTGGGTGTCATCCTCGACAGCTCACTTTCTTTCCACTCCCACATTAATAACATCACTCGGTCTGCATATTTCCATCTACGCAATATTAACCGTCTCCGCCCCTCTCTCACCCCTCAAACCACTGCCATTCTAGTACACAGCCTCGTCACCTCCCGTATTGACTACTGTAATTCACTCCTCTTTGGTCTCCCCCACAAATCCCTCCATAAGCTCCAACTGGTCCAAAACTCTGCAGCCCGTATCATCACCCGAACCCCCTCCTTTCACCACATCACCCCCGTCCTCCAGCAGCTCCATTGGCTCCCGGTCAAATTCCGTATCATGTTCAAAATCCTTCTCTATACATTCAAAGCCATCCACAACCTCGCCCCCCCCTATTTGTCTGATCTCCTCCACATTACCACCCCCTCTCGTTCCCTCAGGTCTTCCTCCTCCCTTCACCTCTCCATGCCCTCTGCCCGCCTCAGCACCATGGGGAGCAGAGCTTTCAGCCGCTCTGCTCCCCAACTCTGGAACTCTCTCCCACCAGACATCCGTAACATTGTTTCTTTACCCCAGTTCAAATCAAGACTCAAAACTCATCTGTTTCAATCTGCATATTCGCTGTAATTTCATTGTTTTCTTGCAATTGTCGCGTTATTTTTGTCTGTTGTTTTTTATTTATTTTTTGTGTTTTTAATCTTCTGTAAAGTGTCCTTGAGTGTTGTGAAAGGCGCTGCCAAATAAAATGTATTATTATTATTATTATTATTATTCTCAACCAGCAGAAAATGTTGAGCACACCCAATTATGAAAAAAAAAAAAAAAAAAATACCATGATATACCGTGAAACCGTTATAATTTTGAAAAATACTGTGATTTACATTTTTGGTCATACCGCCCAGCTCTACTTGTGGTTATCAGAATCCTACAACATCAAGCTCAAAAAATGCCCATAAGGACAGAAAGCAAGGAGAAGGAGCAGAAACACATCAGGGAAGCACTCAGAAAGTCTGGCTGGGCCTTCATCAAAACTACAAAAAGACACAGAACAGAAAGAGAAGAAAAGGACCATAAGCAGAACAACATTGTCATCCCTTATATTGCAGGAGTTAGTGCTGGGCAGTATGACCAAAAATGTATATCACGGTATTTTTCAAAATTATAACGGTTTCACGGTATATGACGGTATTTTGTTTTCTTTCATCTGGAAGACAGATGTTTTAACACAGGTATGTCCAGACACTTATTTGGGTTTATCTGGACAGAGTACCATTATCTCGTCCAAGCATACGGAGAAACTGCTCTGTTAAAAACACTTTTTCAGCCTTTTTTTCTGCTTGCTATTGCAAATAAAACAGTAAAGTAACAACTCGGGCTGGTCGGCAGTGTCCTCTGTGAGCACTCCATTAATGTCTTAATGAGACGGAGCAGCGAAACTAACAGCGCAGTTAGTCAATAGCTCAGCAACTAATTGGTTAATTTTGATGATCAACACCTCTGTCAACCAGTCAGAGTCAAGAGATTCGAGGGGCAGTGCCCAAATTCACCGCAGTAATACCAATGATGATCCAAAAGGAAGCAACCCCAGAGATAGGTTATCGCATGAAGAGCGCTCCCTCCACTCTAGAAACCACCTCCTCTTTATGTAAACAACCAAGACCTTCGTGATTGATCTCAAACTAATGTAGTGTCATAGGAGGAGACATTGGCAGCGTTCTGTCGAACTGGAATATAACTTTTGACCACAAAACGGCAAAGGTAAGACATACTTTATGATTTAGCGAAGTTTTTTCTGCAACTGTTTGGCTGCTAGCTCGCCCAGTTTTCATCGCACAGTGAGGAGGCAGACATCCTCATGATCATGAGCGCATCAGAATTTATTGATATCCTGATTGCAATATAATTATTTGACGATACAAGTTATGATGGGAATGTCTTGCAATGTGTACTAAATGCTTAGTGACCTCAATGTTTCAGTAGAAATTATTAGGGATGTAATAATACCACAGACTCGCAATTAATACCTCGATATTAAGTCCATGGTTAGGGTTAGGGTTAATATTAGTTCAGTTTGAGTAGAGCTTCAGACACTAAAAGTCAGGATATATTAGGGGTGGCCAGTATATTCAGTGTTCGGCCATTTCATATCTACTAATCATTTTACTTCGGACTGCTTTGAGGGTCAATATAAAGCAGGATTCACTTCAAAATTGAAGCTCAAGGATGGAACAATACTGATGTCAAATTTAGAACCTTGATACATTATGTTGTTTTATTATTTGTATTCCTGGTTAACCTGTTGAATTTGGCATTGGATACTAGCTAATGTGGCTAGCATCATGTATCATAGATCAACAAGCTGGAGCAATGTTAGATTATTTCATATTGAAAGACTATCAAGAGATACTTTTCATGTTTCATTTTGCATAGTCTCACATAGCCAGACCTAATGAGTACTGCAACAAAATAATTTCCCAAATTGGGTTCAATAAAGTAGCAGTCAGTCTACATACACACACACTATTAGAGAGAGAGAAAGATATCAGGCTCTGCTGCAAAGGTTTTGACAACTTATTGTTAATTCTGTCTGTTGTATCCAGCAACTTTATAGAAATGCAGTAATAACTGGACACAACATACTGGATACATTTGAAATCAGAATTCTATCGATCGTCTATTGTATTATATTTAGAAATAGTTTTTGTACAACTAAGCAATTTGGGACTTACATTACGGAATGACAGAATTCAAGTAGTCTCAGGATTGAAAGTCCATCGTACCGCACCAGTATCGACAAATTTCAGTCAGTCAGTGAGTAAAGATGAATTAAACTTGTGTTTCATAATTGCATCTGCCAGGCGTGTCTGGCTAACGTTACAGCAGTTTTGGATGTAAACGAGACTTTTTGAAACATAACGGAGTGAACTATTCCCTTAAAGTTGTGTGCCTTTTGGTAACACTGTTCACATTACTTTCCAGACGTTAGTTCGTTTCAAGAACAATGTGCGAACGTGAAGGATAACAGCTCACTCACTGATCGCAAGGTACATCGTAAACGCATGTCACTGTAGGTATGAAACTTTGAACAAAACTACAAAAACGTTATTCATTTGTGTTAACTAGGTGATAAACAGGTGACACATACGTTTTTTACAGTTTGAGAACTAGCGTTAAAGCTGTGGAAGCCCCATTTTTCAATAACTGTCAAACTCGTTTAACATTTTTACGCTGTAAAGTTCAGTCTGGTATTTCACAAAGCTAGCTTACTAGTTAGCATAGCCGCAGCTAACACTGTACACAAAGAGAAAACCATACAATAAACAATACAACAACCACAGCTACACTGTCTAAATTCGTATCATCTGTAACAAGGCCTTTAGCAATGGGGCTAACTTACGGGTATTTTTCTATCAAATCCGCTGTGATGTTGGTCTTCAGTCACCATAAGTATACAGTATACTCGCTAGACACAGACCTTCGTTTCAACACAGCTCTTCCTGCTGCTGCTGCTGCTGCTGCTGCTGCTGCTCCTATCACAACGGCTCCCTCTTCTTCTTTTTCGAGGTTTTACGGCAGCTGGCACCCATGATGTTGCATTACTGCCACCTTCAGGTTTTATTCACCATCTTCACTCATTTTAAGGGGAGATGCTATAGCATCCACCCACAGCCGTCTCTCCAGTCCAGTCCTTAGAAAACGAAATTTCCTTCCTTTCACAATGTCCCCACTGTCCAGTATACTTTTAACGTTGTCATCACCCATCCTTTTTTCTGTATCTGTGTCATCGCTTCTTGTCTGTCATGTATAACTTTTCCTGAATGATATAAGAATATGCTCATCTGTCTCATGATTTGCAAAGCCCTATTGGATGTTTTCCTGTAATGAAAGTGTGTTGGTAAGGTTGCTGTTCACTATTCACAGCCTGCAATATATGACTTGCTCTTTCCTCTTATTTCCTCTACTTCTTAATATACCTGCTCTGTTTTGGATTGGATGTAAATGTATCCCTTTTATTGTATTATCCAAGTGCTGGATATTTGGCTGTACCTGAGGCAGCTCCTTGGAATTCTCCCAAACAAGTGTGACTGCATCTACTTTGTTGGTGATCGATATGATGTCTCCCCTGCCGAAAATCTGAAAGGTGAGGAACGAGAGAAGAGGATGAAGACCTGCCCCAGCAAAATGAAGGAGTACAAGCCACATGATACTCTTCCTATACCTGAATGGAAAGTCTTCATCACAATCCACTGAATATAGCTAATCTGTTGAACTACATGGGGGAAGCATGGGCAGCTCAGAACAAGTCACTTTCTGCAGGATGCACATTTATTCTTGGTGGAATCTTTCGGGATCCTGGTCGCACTGTCCTCTTGTCAGCGGATTGTCAGGTTGAGCTTCCAGAACTTTCCTGTGAGGAACATGAGGAGGCAGATACTAGGATGTTTGCTCACTTTGCATCCTCAGTACAAATTCTGCACCACAAACAGGCTGTAGTGATTGCGACTGGCACAGATGTGATCGTGATGTGCACGTACTACATCACACACGGACGGGCTGCAGGAGCTGTGGGTGAAGACAATGGATATCTTCCTACCTGTTCATGCCATCACAGAAGCTCTGGCGGGGAAATATACGGGGAAAAAGGCGGGCCTACACAACTGCTATTAAACACCTGAAAGACCTTCTGCCGCTGTGCAGGTACGGTGACCCTGAGGAAAGCCTGGATGTTCAGGAAGAGGTTAAAACAGCAGCACGGCGATACATGGTGTCACTCTATGACAGGAGTGACTTTGGTGGTACTCTAGATGCACTGCGAGCCCATCTCTTTGTGAGCATCAAAGGTGACATGTGTTGCCTTCCACCAACTGAAGATGCCTTCCTATTACACCTTCACAGAGCCCTGCATCAGTTGGCTGTGTGTAAGCAGGCACGCGTGGGTCAGCCAGCCTACCCACCTGCCACTGATTTTGGGAGACAACTTGTCAATGGCAAATTGGTGGCAGCCATGATGCTGAAAGGGGTAAACCCTTCTGAACTCAAACACAGCAAATACTGCCGCTGCAAGAAAAGCATGTGTGCCCGAGGATGCTCCTGTACAAGAGCCAATGTGAAGTGTGGTACTGCATGTCTCTGCACCGGGGACCCCAACAGATGTTCAAGGATTGAACTTGCGCTTGAAGACAGGGACACGTAAGTAGGCCGTAAGTGGGGGGGGGCACGGGGGTCGGGGGGCAATCTGCAATCTTTCATCCCGCTGCTGTATAACCCACCCTGCCAGTCTTGTTTGCTGTCTCCTCAGGTGGTGAGGGTGAAGGTCTGTCCCCAGAGCAATATCTGCAGTGTGCCACCCTCCTGATTAACCCACCTCACAGGGATCTGCACCTAGTTAGTGTTAAGTTATGTTGACTTATTTTGTTCCGTTAAAGTTGCTGTAGTTGTCATCTGAGGCAATAAAATAATGGAAGTCATTTTGCTGTATTATATTTTTGTGTGACACATTTCCATTGGGAGAACAGGGTTATGTTGAAATTAAAAAGATGCCTAGGCCATGATGTTTAATAATGTGGACATTAACAACCATGTTAAATATCCAGTATGTCTTTTGAGAGTAGCCTAAAATTCTATTGAGGTTCTGAGTCTGTTGATCGCTGATGGTTGGATTTTAATAATTTTTTCTGTGGAATGAGTATACTGTTTGGTGAAAAGAATGGCATATTGACTGATGTTGTAACTTGGGGGAATAGTTGATTGCCAGTGAAGTAAAGATGAAAATATTGGAAAAAAGTGAGAAAATGCCTAATGTTTTTGCATTAAATTGATGCAAAATCATGTAGAAATGTGTTTTAAGAGTTATTTTTTCAGTGGATGTTGTCAGCACATGTGTTCTGTGTATCTGGAATGCATTTATTGACAGCCTACCCAACCTACTGAGGATTTTAGGAAAAAAAAATATTTTTTCACATTTTTCCAATAAAAAATAAAGGGTGCATACACTAAACTGGCCACAATTTTTTTTTCGCGATATTTCCAGCAGAGCAGACCCTCCAATTACGGTTGCTTCGGGTCAAAGTTAACAGAAAAAACACAATTAAAAAGTATGGCAGACCATGTCAGGTTCAACCCATTTTATTGAGCTTTTGAGACTTTGGCTCCCCGACTATAAAGAGCACTTCCTACAGTTCCTTCTTGATACACTGCCCAGCTATAGACTGATGCAGTGGTGCTTGACAAAAATGTAAGATCAAGCACAAATCCTTGCCTGTATTTACATCAATTCTTGTAAAACTGCCATCATTTAAGCACGCTAAAATCTTTTAATGTAGCAACTCTTTTATTACCTGACCATTACTGTCTGTTCTTTCGCTCCCCCATAAAGTGTTGTGTCCATTAAAATCCCCACACAAACCAATATTACTGCTGCCCTTCTATCTCTTCAATCTTGTTTAATGCCAGGCTTTTGCATGGATTACAATAATTCACAATCAACAGCTCTTTCTTTTCAGCCCACACTTCCACTACCGCATACTCTTGTTCATTTCCTATACCTTATTTTGTAGAGAATGCCTTGCTTACAAATGTGGCACATCCACATCCACCTCTTCCCCCCTCTCCCCTATCCCACCTCACTGCATCATATCCATATAAAAGAAAATCTAAATAAGGTTTTAATCAAGACTCTTGGACACACACTATGTCTGGCTTTGTGCTCCTATTTACTATAAATTGCTTGAAATCTTGACCACTGACAATGAGGATCCTCCTATTCCACCGAAGAATTAAAATCATTAGTATCAGCCTCAGGGCCGTTGTAGGTGGGGTGCGAGGCCCTGTGCGAACTTTAAATGCGAGGCCCTGCTCTTTGACATGGATGCGCAATTGAGCATGAATAACAGTTACACAGACACAGCTATTCTAGTTCTACTGCACGCATAATCCCGCTGCAATACATTTTTATCAAGTAGAATAATACAGCATAATCATACACATAGTCTCAGCTGTGGGGGAGGGGGGATCAACTGTGCAATGAGTGGCTTTACATCAAGTCAGCTCAGTCACTTTATTTTTGGCATCTTGACATTTTAAAAAAGTAGGTTAGGACACTTTTCATTCATATACGTTCATTTTCATTACAACTATACACAACATATTTACTGCACTGTAACCGGTACTGGATTAGAATGATTCATATGTATAAAATGTATAAGCCTTCGCATATTATCAGCTGATGATCTATTTTTGATGAAACCTATTTGGTCAGCATTTATGTTGTCGGATTATACTTTCTCTAGGCGTGATGCCAGTGTTTTTGTCAGAATCTTACAGTCTACCCCAAGGAGACTAACTGGCCTGAAATTAGATGGATCTGCTGTATCTCTATCCTTTTTAGGGATAAGAGAGATTAAAACATCGTTAAATGTGCTAGGTAGAAAGCCTTCTTCAAATGCTTCCAAGTATACATCATGTAAAACAGGAGCCAGAATATCTATATATTTCTTATAATATTCAACTGGGAAGCCATCCAATCCAGGTGGCCCAGTTTTCATGGATAAAATTGTAGCTCTAATCTCTTCCTCAGTTATGGGAGCCTCCAGCTTTTCTCTTTGCTCACAAGAGATAGTAGGTAACAGAAGGCCTGAAAAAAAATTCTCCACTTCTTCCATGTTGGATGTACTACAGGACGTATAAAGATCCTTATAGAACTTGTCAAAAAACCCATTAATTTCATTTGATGATGTTACTATCCCATTATGCCATACAGAAATCTGATATATGGCCATATATGTAAATAATATACATAATATTGGTGTCCATATATGTCTTTCACCAATATCTTATCTCTATTTATATTTCTACATATGTACCGTACCGTACCGTACCGTACCGTCTTCTCCCGCTTCATCCGGGGCCGGGTCGCGGGGGGAGCAGCCTGAGCAGGGACGCCCAAACTTCCCTCTCCCTGGACACTTCCCCCAGCTCTTCCGGGGGGATCCCGAGGCGTTCCCAGGCCGGCCGTGCGACATGGTCGCGCCAGCGTGTCCTGGGTCTTCCCCGGGGCCTCCTCCCGGTGGGACATGCCTGGAACACCTCCCTTGGGAGGCGTCCAGGAGGCATCCTATATAGATGCCCGAGCCACCTCAGCTGACTCCTCTCGATGTGGAGGAGCAGCGACTCTACTCTGAGCTCCTCCCGGGTGACAGAGCTCCTCACCCTATCTCTAAGGGAGCGCCCTGCCACCCTGCGGAGGAAACTCATTTCAGCCGCTTGTATCCGGGACCTCGTTCTTTCGGTCATGACCCAAAGTTCATGACCATAGGTGAGGGTAGGAACGTAGATTGACCGGTAAATCGAGAGCTTCGCCTTTCGGCTCAGCTCCTTCTTTACCACGACAGACCGGTACAGCGACCGCATTACTGCTGCCGCTGCACCGATCCGCCTGTCAATCTCACGCTCCATCCTTCCCTCACTCGTGAACAGGATCCCGAGATACTTAAACTCCTCCACCTGAGGCAGGAACTCTCCCCCAACCTGGAGGGAGCAAACCACCTTTTTCCGGTCGAGAACCATGGCCTCGGACTTGGAGGTGCTGACTCTCATCCCAGCTGCTTCACACTCGGCTGCGAACCGCCCCAGTGCATGCTGAAGGTCCTGGCTCGATGGAGCCAACAAGACAACATCATCCGCGAAAAGCAGAGATGAAATCTGCCGACTCCCGAACCGGACCCCCTCCGGCCCCTGGCTGCGCCTAGAAATTCTGTTGATAAAAATAATGAACAGAACCGTTGACAAAGGGCAGCCCTGCCGGAGTCCAACGTGCACCGGGAACAGGTCCGACTTACTGCCGGCAATGCGGACCAAGCTCCTGCTCCGGTTGTACAGGGACTGTACAGCCCTCAACAGAGAGCCTTCAACCCCATACTCCCGGAGCACCTCCCACATAATGACTCGAGGGACACGGTCGAAAGCCTTCTCCAAGTCCACAAAACACATGTGGACTGGTTGGGCAAACTCCCATGAACCCTCAAGCACCCTGTGGAGGGTATAGAGC
Source organism: Chaetodon trifasciatus (assembly GCA_037975065.1). NCBI lineage: Eukaryota > Metazoa > Chordata > Actinopteri > Chaetodontiformes > Chaetodontidae > Chaetodon > Chaetodon trifasciatus. The sequence continues at coordinate 14,235,953 of JBBMOE010000010.1, forward strand.
TGGTCCAGTGTTCCACGGCCGGGACGAAAACCGCATTGTTCCTCCTGAATCCGAGGTTCGACTATTGGCCGGATTCTCCTCTCCAGTACCCTGGAATAGACTTTCCCAGGGAGGCTGAGGAGTGTGATCCCCCGATAGTTGGAACACACCCTCCGGTCCCCCTTTTTAAAAAGAGGGACCACCACCCCAGTCTGCCAGTCCAGAGGCACTGTCCCTGACTGCCACGCGATGTTGCAGAGGCGTGTCAACCAAGACAGTCCTACAACATCCAGAGACTTAAGGTACTCAGGGCGGATCTCATCCACCCCCGGTGCTCTGCCACCGAGGAGCTTACAGACTGCCTCAGTGACTTCAGTCCCGGTGATGGATGCACCGACCCCCGGGTCCCCAGTCTCTGCTTCCTCTACGGAAGACATGACAGTGGGATTGAGGAGATCCTCGAAGTATTCCTTCCACCGCCCGACAATATCCCAAGTTGAGGTCAACAGCTCCCCGCCCTCACTGTAAACAGTGTGGACAGCAAGCTGCTTCCCCTTCCTGAGGCGCCGAACGGTTTGCCAGAATTTCTTCGAGGCCGACCGGTAGTCCTCCTCCATGGCCTCCCCGAACTCCTCCCAGACCCGAGTTTTTGCTTCTACAACCGCCCGGGCTGCCGCACGCTTGGCCCGCCGGTACCTGTCAGCTGCCTCAGGAGTCCTATGGGCCAACAAGGCCCGATAGGACTCCTTCTTCAGCTTGACAGCACCCCTTACTTCCGGTGTCCACCACCGGGTTCGAGGGTTGCCGCCACGACAGGCACCGGCGACTTTACGGCCGCAGCTACGGGCGGCTGCGTCAACAATGGAGGTGGAGAACATGGTCCATTCGGACTCAATGTCTCCAACCTCCCTCGGAATCTGGTCGAAGCTCTCCCGGAGGCGGGAGTTGAAAGCCTCCCTGACAGCGGGTTCGGCCAGACGTTCCCAGCAGACCCTCACAGTACGTTTGGGTCTGCCAGGCCTGTCCCGCTTCCTCCCCTGCCAGCGGATCCAACTCACCACCAGGTGGTGATCAGTTGACAGCTCAGCCCCTCTCTTTACCCGAGTGTCCAAGACATACCGCCGAAGGTCAGATGATACGACTACAAAGTCGATCATTGACCTCCGGCCTAGGGTGTCCTGGTGCCACGTGCACTGATGGACACCCTTATGCTTGAACATGGTGTTCGTTATGGACAAACTGTGGCTAGCACAGAAGTCCAATAACAGAACACCACTCGGGTTCAGATCGGGGAGGCCGTTCCTCCCAATCACACCCCTCCAGGTATCACTGTCGCTGCCCACGTGAGCGTTGAAGTCCCCCAGCAGAACAATGGAGTCCCCGGTTGGAGCACTTTCCAGTACCCCCCCCCAGGGACTCCAAGAAGGCCGGGTACTCTACACTGCTGTTCGGCCCGTAAGCCAAAACAACGGTGAGAGACCTATCCCCGACCCGAAGGCGCAGGGAAACGACCCTCTCGCTCAGCGGGGAGAATTCCAACACATGGCGGCTGAGCTGGGGGGCAATAAGCATTTATATTTCTACATATGTGGAACATATATTTTAAAATATTACAAAAATGGCCCTTTTTATATATGGAACACATATGTGGCACATATATGTATGGCATATTCAGCACATATATTTTTCAAACATAGATGTCACATATATTAGTATAGCATCAATGTTGGTATATGAAATGTCAAAATATGTCAAAATATTCCATTTCCATACATAAGTAATATGTCATATCTTAATATTGCAAAGATGGCTACTGTCATATATGATATATTCAAATATGACTTGTACATTTCTCTGAGATATCTGGGCATATATGATACTGACATCAAGATATTACTCTCAAAATAAGACCAGTTATTACACGTCAGTTTAAAGGGATTCTTTGTTGTTGCTTTTTTTTTCAACCTAGACCCTATTTTTCCATCTACTTTTATCTAAATGAGTGGTGGGATTTGCAATATTTGCAATTGCCCCTGTACGAAGCAAGGAGCAATTGCAAATTGCTTCGATTTCAGGGGGACAAGGGGAGGATGTATTTGCCGTAACATTAACCAGCCTTACCATCATAACCATGGAGTAAAGAAAATATCTTAAGGATGGGGCAGCAGGTGGAGAAGGTAACGCATTATTACATTATGCTGACAGTAACGTTTGCGAAGTGTATAGTGAACTGGCTAACGTTAGCTCGCCAGCAAATGTAAGTTAACGTTAGCTAGAATCACAGCCGAACGAGCTGCGAGGTAACTGTTAGCTAGCTAACAGCTCACGGTCCTGAAGGCGTACAGGTCCTGGAGAGACGGGAGATTGCAGCCGATCACCTTCTCTGCAGACCAAATGACACGCTGCAGTCTGCCCTTGTCCTTGGCGGTGGCAGCAGCGTACCAGATGGTGATGGAGGAGCTGAGGATGGACTCAATGATGGCTGTGTAGAAGTGCACCATCATTGTCTTTGGCAGACTGAATTTCTTCAGCTGCAGTAGGAAGTACATCCTCTGCTGTGCTTTCTTGATGAGGGAGCTGATGTTCGGCTCCCACTAGAGGTCCTGGGAGATGATAGTTCCCAGGAAGCGGAAAGACTCCACAGTGTCAATAGTGAAGTCACAGAGGGTGATGGGGGCAGGTGAGGCTGAGTTCTTCCTGTAGTCCAGAACCATCTCCACTGTCTTTAGAGTGTTGAGGTCTAGTTGTTCTGGTTGCACCAGGTCACCAGATGGTCAACCTCCCACCTGTAAGCGGACTCGTCGCCATCAGAGATGAGTCCAATGAGGGTGGTGTCGTCCGCAAACTTCAGGAGCTTGACAGACTGGTGACTGGAGGTGCAGCTGTTCGTGTACAGGGAGAAGAGCAGAGGAGAAAGAACGCAGCCCTGAGGAGATCCGGTGCTGATGGTCTTTGCGTCAGAGACGTGTTTCCCCAGCTTCACACACTGTTTCCTGTCACAGACAGGAAGTCTGTAATCCACTTGCAGGTGGAGTCAGGCACGCTCAGCTGTGAGAGCTTCTCCTGAAGCAGAGTTGGGATGTTGGTGTTAAAGGCAGAGCTGAAATCCACAAACAGGATCCTGGCGTAGGTTCCTGCGGAGTCCAGGTGCTGGAGGATGAAGTGGAGGGCCAACTTGACTGCATCGTCTACAGACCTGTTGGCTCTGTAGGCAAACTGCAGGGGGTCCAGGAGAGGGACGGTGATGTCCTTGAGGTGTGAGAGCACAAGTTACTCAAAGGACTTCATGACCACAGAGGTCAGGGCGACGGGTCTGAAGTCGTTAAGTCCTGTGGTCCTTGGCTTCTTGGGAACTTGGATGATGGTTGAAGACTTGAAGCAGGCTGGCACGTGACATGTCTCCAGTGAGGTGTTAAAAATGTCTGTGAACACTGGAGACAGCTGATCAGCGCAGTGCTTCAAGGCGGATGGGGAGACAGAATCTGGTCCAGCTGCTTTCTGGGGATTCTGTCTCCTGAAGAGTTTGTTGACGTCCCTCTCATGAATGAAAAGAGTCGTCACTGAGGTGGTTGGGGAGGTGGAGTGGGGGTCCTTTAAGGTGGGCACTGGAGGTGGTGAGTGGAGCTGGAGCTGTTGGGAGGTGTTGTGGGGGATGGTTGCTGGACTGTCCCTTTGTCTTTCAAAGTGGCACGAGAACTCGTTCAGGTCGTTGGCTAGGCGTCGATCGTTGATGGAGTGGGGGGCTTTAGGCTTGTAGTTTGTGAACTGCCTGAGCCCTTTCCAGACAGACGCAGAGTCGTTAGCTGAGAAGTGGTGTTGGAGCTTCTCAGAGTACAGTCGTTTAGCCTCTTTCACCGCCTTGCTAAACTTGTACTTCGACTCTTTGAATCTGTCTTTGTCCCCATTCCTGAAGATCTCTTCCTTTGCCAACCTTAGCTGTCTGAGTTTGGCTGTGAACTAGGGTTTGTCATTGTTGTAACTCACCCTGGTGCGTGATGGAACACTGCAGTCCTCACAGAAGCTAATGTAGGACGTCACAGCCTCCATGTACTCATCCAGACTGTTGGTAGCAGTCCTGAACACATCCCAGTCAGTAGAGACCAAACACGCCTGTAGATCCTCCACAGCCTCACTGGTCCACTTCCTTGATGTCCTCACTACAGGTTTGCAGAGCTTTACTTTCTGCCTGTACGCAGGAATCAGGTGGACCATGACGTGGTCAGAGTGGCCGAGTGCAGCATGGGGGACGGCGTGATAATCATCCCTGACTGTGGTGTAACAGTGATCCAGAATATTCTCCTCTCTGGTCGGGCATTTAATAAATTGTATTTGGGGAGTTCGTGAGTGAGGTTACCTTTGTTAAAGTCGCCAAGGACAATAACTAAAGAGTCTGGGTTGGTCCGCTCCACACGCAGTATCTGGTTGGCGAGCACGCGCTGTGCGTCCTGCACGTTGGCCTGCGGCAGGATGTAAACGCCGACCAGAATGAATGAAGCAAACTCACGGGGTGAATAAAAAGGCTTATAGTTAATGATGAAAGATTCCAGGTCAGGAGAACAGTGCTGCTGGATCACTGTCACGTCGTTGCACCAACCACTGTTGATGTAGAAACATATTCCTTCACTTTTAGTTTTGCCGGAAAGTTCCGTGTCTCTGTCTGCGCGGTGGAGTTGGAAGCCAGCCAGCTGCATCGCAGAGTCCGGTATTAATCCACATAGCCACGTTTCGATGAAGCACAAAACCGCAGATGAAGAAGAGTCCCTGTTTCTACCCAGCAGTAGTTGCAAAGTAATACCCAACACTGACGGTTACATGGCACCAATGAACTGATTAAAGCTGGTTTTCTGGATTTACCAGATTATTCAAGTCCTCATGCAAACGGCTAAACCGATATCCATTATCATAATGTGTCCAAAGCAGTCAAGCTCAATCTGTTGTCCATATAAACATTACATTAACTTTTAGTTTTGATGGTGTACCAGTATTCAAGAAGTCGGCATACAGTATTTATTTTACTTGTGCTCTTTGTTTTATATTTTGTATTGCACATGGATTACATTTTTGTACATGTATTGTAATAGATGAGAGAGCACATGCTGTTTCATGATTTAAAATAAAATAAAAATTGATAAGTAAATGAAATTGCACTTATTTTATACACCTTACTTCTTAAGTATAGGGGATACTTTCTCTTAAACACTTATGGTCTATATGTTTGAACATTTACTTTGGAATGCATCACAAAAATCCATGGGCTACATACATGTTTGCACATTTATACTGTAATCTATGTCATTAAAATATGTAGACTACATGTTTGTAGAATTATTCTGACATGTGTAATGAACAAATTTTTGAATGTTTGTCATAAACAAATATCTAGATTACGTTTGCACATTTATTCTAACATATATGTGATCAAAAATATCTAGTCAACAAATTTCAACAATTATTTTGGAATATATGTCATAAACAAATATCTAGACTAAATGTTTGAGCATTTATTCTGAAATATATGTTCTAAACAAATATCTATACTACATATTTGCACATTTATTCTGACATATATGTAAAGCACAAATATCTGAACTACTTATTCCAACAATTTTTTGGAATATATGTCACATACACTTAATTTACCATATATTTTGGAATATATTTCAAAAGCAAATATCTGTTTTACAAGTTTCACATGTATTTCAGAATATAAGTTTAAAGCAAATATTGCAATTGCATATATGTACATATAACATAAAATATTTTGGCAAATATGTCACATATACGTACATACATGGCCATATATCAGATTTCTGTATGGGATCCTCCTTAATCATGGAATATTATTATTATCTTGTTTCAACTGTCTAGCTAACAATTTACCATTTTTTCACCTCCCTCATAAAAACTGGTCTTAAGTCTGAATAAAGCATATTCCACTTTTTTGTTATATATTTCATGCAGTTCACATTTCAGATTACAAATGTTTTGATATAAATTATCTGACAAGTGTCTTGCCAATTCTTTCTCCAGATTATGTATCTCCTAATTTTTTTTTCTTTATCTGCACTCTCTTTTTTTGCTTTTGAGTGGGCAAGAGTGGGCAATAATTTTCCCTTTTATGTATGCTTTTGATGCATCCCAGAGGAAATTTTTGATGTGGATCCAATATTAACTTCAAAAAAGAATTTAATATCCTCTGATAAAGTATTACTAAATGAATCATTTTGTAACAGCGTAGTATTGAGCCTCCACCGACCTCTTTTAACCTTGTCAGTATTCAGGTCGATATGAAGTCGCACTGTCCCATGGTCACTGAGGGCAATAGCTCCCATCTCACAATCCACAAGTGAGTCTACTAAGGTGGTAGATATCAAGAAAAAATCAATCCCTGAGTGTGACTTGTGGCAATGAGAGTAAAGGTGTATTCTCTCTCACGTGGGTTCACTAACCTCCATATATCCACTAAACCCAAAATCCTCTGCCATCATCTGAATTGCAGCTCTGTCCCTAGGTATAGATGTACTACTTGGCTTACTCTTATCAATCATCCCATCTATAACTTGATTAAAATCACCTGCCAGTATCTATTATCTAGTATCTATTATCTTCATGAAAAAAAATCAGTCGTTTTTAGGTGTATATAGATTGCATAGCACAGTTCTAATTCCCTTAATCATGGCTTCGTGTTAGGCAGTGCTCGGTTCCCTCTTTTTTCCCTTCTGTTTTCCCTGTGTTTCCTTGCCCCCTTGTGGTCTTGTCTGTCTTTCCCTGTTTGTTCAGGTCCGTGCTGTGGGCTGCACCTGCCTGCCAGCTCCTCCAGCCCTGTCTTCTCTCACACCTTCAAGTCATCACCTCATCTACGAACTAATCAGCAGTTGTATTTAACCCCAGCTCAGTCCACCAGTATTCATCGGATTGTCTGCTTGTCTCAAGTGGTTCACCTGTCCATTCCTCTGCCAGTCATCTGTCCTCCTGTAGTTGCTTGTCTGTACTCATTCAGACTTTTTCTTTTGTACTTTTCCTTTAGGAGCTTCCTCCTGTTGTTAAGCTCTCAGCCCAGCCCAGCCTTGCTGGTGAGAGGAGTTGGATTGCAACCTACTGGAGTGTTTTCTGCTCTCTCCCTCGGTTGTCAGTTTTTGGACACCTTCTGTTAGACTATTTTTATTCGCGATCTATTTAGAGCGTTTTTTGCTCTCACCTTTAATTGCCAGTTTTTGTGGACACCTTTTGTTATTAAACCATTTGATTTTTCCTACCTGCCTATTCTCCTGTTTAGTCCATCATTGTGAGTTTCCTCCTTCGGGTCCGAGTGTGTTCGCATTCATAACACTTCAATACAAATAAGTCGACCTTCCCTGTCACTGGGTTGATTCATCATGATAAAACTTAGGTTTTTATTGATGAGAATCATCACCCCATTGCGTTTGCTTGAGTAGGAGCTATGAAAAACTCTCCTCATCCACCCCTTTTTTAAATTTCTCTGCTTCCTCATATCCCATTATGTGAGACTCCTGAATAAATGCTAGATCTGTATTCTTGGATTTCGAATATGCAAGAACCTTCCTCCTTTTAATTTGTTTTCGACATCCATTTATGTTCCAGGATATTATATTAATGTACCTGTTATTCATCATTTTCAAATCTATAAGTACCCTGTGGTTGCAACTCTTATTTGCCCATCATAGAAATATTTTCAATAGAATAGATACTCAGTACCTTAACCAAAACATCATTAGGCCTACTCAGATATACCATCATAGAAAAGGCATGAACAAACATGAACAAACAGAACATGACCCCAAGCAGAGCAACATAGAACATGGTGTTGCTGAGCAGTCCCTCTCCCTTCCTAACTAAACTACTTTACTTGGTCCGTGAGGCATGTTGATATGTAACTAGTGGCAACACAACCACCTTTGGCCCCTAACAACACCATCATGAAAGTTACCTTATGTCCACAGATGTACACACGTGTTGTTATGTTTTCAGTATCAGGTTCCACGGTCCTCTACTTGACATTTTGGATAAACTTCTCTGCCTCTTTGATGTCTTGGAATGTTTTCTTTTGCCCTTTCCATGTAAAGATGAGCGTTGCAGGGTATACCAGCCTGTGCCTCACATTAAGCCCATGCAAACGTCTCTTCACCGGGATAAACGCCTTCCTATTCTCCGCCAAATCTTTTGTTGGATCCTCAAAGAAAGACAACTTACAACCGTCCCATTTGCTTTTTACCTTTTTGTGGATTACTTAAATCAACTTCAGGAGATCCATGGAGAACAGCTGATCGCGCTGAGCATTACAAGCGCGCTCCTAGTGGAAAGACCTGAGATCCCCAAGGAAATAAAGAGTAGGAGAAAGGGATGCAGAGCTGAGGCAAAGTGCTGTGAGAAGAAAAGATGGTATAAACCATCCACACTGTCTTTTATTATGGGGAACGTGAGATCTCTCCCAGATAAGATGGAAGCGCTAACAGCAATGGTGTAATCCAGGGTGTGCCCTCGGTTAAAGAGCAGCACTGCACCAGAGACATAAAGCTGTTAGTCATTAGCATTCAGCCATATTATCCTCCGAGGGAGTTCTTGAATCGCGATAACTGTGCACATCCCCCCCGTCAGCAACCACCAACCATCAGGTATGTGAGAAGATGGTCAGAGGAGTCCAGTATGGCCCTGGGGGACTGCTTTAAAACCACTGACTGGGATGTGTTGTGCAGTCCAATCAGGGAGGACATTGACAGCCTAACAACCTGCATTACGAACTACATTAACTTCTGTGTGGAAAACACAGCCTACCAGCAAGGTATGTTGTTTCCCAAACAACAAACCCTGGCTGTCCCCACAACTGAACAAGAAGAAGAGGGTCTTTAGATCAGAAGACTGAACAAACTGGTCAGGAGAGCTGGCTCTGTCCTGGGTTGCCCTCTGGACACCATCAGGGTGGTGGGTGAGAGGAGGATGTTAGGCCAGGCAGACATCAATTATTACAATCTGTACATCATGTACATATACATAGCTGTTTTTCTATTCCGTATCCTGTACACTTTTTTTTATCTTTACCCTTTTGTGCCACTGAACAACATGTTCCTCCTGACACAGCTGGGGCATTGCTGAATACAAAAAGGCATTACAAAAGTGACCCAGTGAAGTGTGAGAGGCTGTTTTCTTCTCATCCCCCTCCCTAATTCTCACCAGGTGATAAGCGTTTCAGAGGCCTAGTTTAGAAAAAATTGTGGTCCCCTGAAATGACTCAAAGGCAGAGGAGAATTGTCACAATTATCCTGATCTCTCCTATGAGTTATCTAGAACTGAGCCCAGTGAGTACTTCCAGTCTATGCCTAGTGCAATCTTTGTCTTTTGCCGGTGGTTTTTCCCGTGCCTCAGCTGTGCTTTGTCTGTTCGCAGTGCCTACCAGCCACGTTCAGCCTTTGCCCAGCCTCAGTTTCCCACATGGGGAAATTGTTTATTCCACTCGTCAAGTGCGCCTTTTGTGTCTCTCTCCACTCATTGAGTGCGCTTTTTGTTTTTTGTTCCCACTCCTTACGAGTGCGCCTTTTGTTTGTTTTTGTTTGTTCCGCTCTTTGTGAGTGTGTTTTGTGTTATCTTAATTGTTAATAAATTTGGTTTGTTTTTCTTACTCTTGTTTCCTGGTCTGGACATTGAGTCCAGTAATTGATAATTTGGGCCAGGCCTAACAGTGTGAGGTGCAGACATGACACACAGACAAATTTTCTCAGAATGATTGCCAGACAGGGTGATAGTGACCGGCACAGTGCATCGTGTTACCTTAGCAAGGAATTCACCATTCAGGGCATTAGCCATGACAGGGGAAGGAAGGGGCTCCAAGTGTAGACTGCAAGTTATCCTCCACCCAAGTCCATCAGTGTTTGAAGCTGGAGAGAATGAAACTGAAAGCACAGGGTAGCAGGTAACATCCTTTAGCTGCTTGTGTAGCCCTTTAATAAAGCTATCACAGAGTGCTTCCTCATTCCATGAGCTTCCCGCCGCCAGGGTCCTGAAATCAGCCGAACAATCAGAGACACTCTTTGTCTTAAACCTAGTAGTCTCACAGTCATGTTACCCACAGAATCAGACAAACCAGTCAAACATGTCTTGTAAGTCAGTAATGAATCCCTCTCCAGTTGTTCTCTGGCATAGCATGCCTCTTCCCATACTATTGCTTGCCTCTGTAACAGCCAAAAGATCTAGCGAATCTTAGATGTCTGAGGGAAAAGTTAATGGTTTCTGACTGAACATCATGTTACACTGGAGGAGAAAAACACACCATTTACCAAACTCCCCTGAAAACGGCTCCAGGTTAATTCAATTCAGTTTTATTTGTATTGCGCCAAATCACACTGGTACAGGCCAAGCTCTTTTATCTACAGAGACCCAACAATTAATCTCATGAGCAAGCACTTGGCGACAGTGGAAAAACTTCCTTTTAACAGGCATAAACCTCAGGCAGAACCAGGCTCTGGGTGGGTGGCCATCTGCCTCGGATGGTTGGGTGAGTGAGAGAGCGAGAGACAGAGAGAGAGAGAGATAGGGACAGACAGATATGCAATCAGAGGGAGAGAGAGAGAGAGAGAGAGAGAGAGAGAGACAGACAGAGACAGACAGAGACAGACAGAAATGCAATCACAGTAACAGTGAGAGTGGATATGATAATAGTAGTAGCAGTTGCAGTGGATGTCAGGACCATGGCAGGAGACAACTGTAATCCACAATCCAGATTCAGGAACCATTCCATGGGAACCTGCGAGACAACAAACGACAGAGACTGCTGGGATGAAGCTAAGTTAGTAACATACCGTGGTAGGACATGAAAGCGTGCAGATGAAGAGAGAGAGAAGGACAGAGGAGCTTGGTGTATCTTTGGAGTTCCCCCGACAGTCTAAAAGCATAATGCTATAGCAACATAACTAGGGGCTGGTCCAGTGTTATGCCCCAGACTAGGGGAACCAGCACACAACACAAAAGGGCTCCCCTTTTCCTCCCAGCTCCCAAGAAAGGCCGTTCACAACTTCATTGCAGTCTAGCACGGTTTTATTTATTTAAACAAGTAGCAATGGCATCGGGGAGGGCATGGCCCAAATAACAAACAAAAGGTTTCCATTTTCTTGAATCTTATCTGTCCAATATAAAGTAAAATAAATTACAAAACTCTAATCCTCCCTAACCAAAAACACGAGAAAAAAATCTGGTGAACATAAACGGCTTCCCCCCCTACAGCTACTAGATGACTCACCTCGCTATTGTAATACTAATATTATTTACAATAATTAACAATAACAATTAATGAACACACAGTCAGCCACCGTCCACAGCAACAGCAACACACTCTGGCACGGCCCTCTCTTGGTAGCAGAAGGAGAAGTAGGAGAAGGAGATGGTCCGCCGACCTCCCCCTTAAGTAGTAGCACCGGCCAATCACGCCTCCCGACCTGTAACCTATAACAAGGACAGACACAGAACAGAAGACACACACACACACACCACCTTGTGCCCAGGATGGTGCACAGCATCCAGGGTACACCAAAACAAAACAGGTGAATAGGAATCATAACAATCATAACACCAGGGCAAGCCTGAGCCAACCCTAACTATAAGATTTATCAAAGAGGAAAGTTTTAAGCCTGCTCTTAAATGTGGAGACAGTGTCTGCCTCCTGGACAAAAACGGGAAGATGGTTCTGCAGGAGAAGAGCTTGATAGCTAAATGCTCTGGCTCCTGCTCTGCTTTTGGAGACTTTAGGAACCATAAGTAAGCCTGCATTCTGAGAATGCAGTGTTCTAGTGGGGTAAGAAGGTACTATGAGCTCTTTAAGATAAGATGGTGCCTGACCATTTATGGCTTTGTAAGTAAGGAGGAGGATTTGAAATTCTATTCTAAATTTGACATGGAACCAGTGCATAGTGGCTAATATTGGAGAAATATGATCTCTCTTCCTTATTTTTGTCAGAACACATGCTGCGGGGGCGCTAGTGAGCCGCAATGAAGTAAGACGCACTTTTCAGCGCTCCTGCCAATTCCTCACTAATTTTGTAATTATATGACGCCTATCTATTTAGACCATCTACAAAACACTTACAAAATACCAACTATAGACTTAAGTCTGATATATGCTCTGCGAAACCAATTTGGATAGCGGCAAATCTTCGTAAATATAAGCTTGACAGGATGCCCAAGACGAGGCCTAACAACGCTAACAACTCCTCGGTGAAAAGTTCGACCTGCTCCCCCCAGACTCCGCCCTTATCCACAAGTGAATCAATCATGGATGTTGCATCAGTGAAAGCTGATATCCTTTCCTCTTTAAGAAGAGACATCTCTTCTGTGATAAGAGAGGAGCTTAAAAGTGCTCTCACAAGCGATTTTGAATCCCTACAAAAAGAAATCAAGGCTATGAGATCTGAAATTGCAAGTAACACAGCCACAATCCGCACAGAAATTGACTAGGTGAAAGCCAATGCTAAAGATGTTGAGGAGGGTTTATCAGCATGGTCAGATGAAGCTGTGTCAGCGCAAACTACGATAACAGGCCTTAAGAGGCTCGTGGAAGACTTAAGGGAGAAGTGCGAGGATATGGAGGGTAGGATGAGGAGAGGGAACATACGGATCATGGGAGTACCTGAGCAGCCAGGGTCAAGTACACCTGCGGCTGTCTCCAAACTTTTAAGGGAGGTGTTCCAGATGGACAGTGAGGTACGGGTTGAGCGCTCACGCTGCACCCTGACCCACAGGACACCTGGAGATAAGCCGCATGTAATCATCGCAAAACTGCACAGCGAAGGAGACGCCATGGACATTCTGAGAAAAGCCCAAGATCGCAGCAGACAACTTCATTACAGTGATAACCCAATTGCCATATTCCTGGATTATACTGCTAACGTTGCTAAAGCCAGAACGGCCTTCACAGACGTCAGGAAGATGCTTTGTGGGAGACCTAATGTTCGCTTTGGCATCCTCTTCCCTGCCAGACTCCGCATCTCTCACAACAACGTGGAGAAGGAATTTGTGGATGCCGCCAAACCCATGGATTACGTGAGGAAAAAGATAATTGCTTCGGCTGAGTAATAATATCCTTCTCTGTGAGTTGATATACGGACATTGGTCCAAAGACTAAAATGCCATAACAAAAACACACTTGAGTTGTATTGAAGCTATAGACATTGTCACTGTGACACTGTCCTGGGTTTATTAGTACAATCCTCACTACATTACTTAAGCATAGCTCTGGAATTCTACTTCTTGGAGGAGATTTCAGCTGTGTTATGTCTCAGCGCATGGATAGGCAACCTCCCTCCAAAACCTCAGTATCCAGGATGAGCAAAGCGTTGAAATGCCTCTCAGCAGAGGCTGGCTTGGTGGATATCTGGAGAAGCAAATTCCCCAAAAGTAGAGATTTTACTTTTTATTCTCACAGATACTCATCCTACTCTAGCATTGATTTATTTTTTACCCCTAAAACAGAGTTGCATCAAATAGAGGATATAAAGATATTACCAATCACTTTGTCTGACCACGCACCAGTTATAACTTCGTGGGACATTGGCCTCTGACCAGTAACTAAACAGTGGAGACTGGCACGGTGGAACAAGTGGTAACACTGTCGCCTCACAGCTAGAAGGTCCTGGTTCAAATCCTGCTGGTGGTGTGTCCTCCACCATGCCTTCGGTGCCTGCTGCTCGAGGAAAGGGGCCTTTCTGTGTGGAGTTTGCATGTTCTCCCTGTGTTCACCTGGGAGAACCATAAAATGTACCCCCACTAAAAACACATGCAAGAAGATCACCCCCTAACCAGTGGTGACGAAGGAGAACTGGGTCCCTGGGCGCCACTGTCAGCTGGCAGCCCACCGCTCCTAGTCTGCCGCGGAGGAAGGACAGATGATGGATGGGTCAAATGCGGAGACATAATTTCACGAAGCATGGCGTGTGCATTGTGCATGTTGTTGTGTGTGTGATAAAATAAAGTACGTTTCTTCTGGTGGCACGGTGGCACAAGTGGTAACACTGTCGCCTCACAGCTAGAAGGTCCCCGGTTCGAATCCCACTGTGGGCGCTGGTGGCGTGTCCTCCACCATGCCTTCAGTGCCTGCTGCTCGAGGAAAAAGGGGCCTTTCTGTGTGGAGTTTGCATGTTCTCCCCGTGCTCACCTGGGGTATCCTCCATAAAAATACCCCCACTAAAAAACATGCAAGAAGATCACCACCTGACCAATGGTGACAACAAAAAGGAACCGGTCCCCGGGCGCTGGTCGACTAGCAGCCCACTGCTCCTGGTCTGCCGTGGAGGAAGGTTTGACCATGGATGGGTCAAAAGCAGAGAAAGAATTTCACAAAATGCATGGCGTGTGCAGTTTCCCTCCTCAACTCTGCATGTTGTGTGTTAAAAAAAAAAAATTGTGACGAAATAAAGGAATCTTAATCTTAATCTTAATCTTCTAAGGCATTATGAACTACATTAAGGCTAAGGCATACTTATGGGGCCACATTATTTCCTATGCAAGTGCCAAAAAAAAAAGCGAAGAAAGGCAGAGCAAAGCAGACTTGAAGACAAAATCAGTCAGTGAGAACAACGACATAAGGGAGCACCAACCCCTGAAACGTTGAACACCCTCCAACAAGCACGTAGAGATTTAAATAACCTAATCACTGAAAAGATTGAGGGTAATTTAAGGTTCACCAATCAAAAATACTATGAAAATGGAAACAGGGCTAGTAGTTATTAGCACTCAGACTTAAAAAACAGCAATCATCTAACATAGTTCAGAAACTGAAATTAGATGATGCGGCAGTCTAGAAACCAGCTGAGATATTTGCACAATTCTACAAATCCCTCTGCAAAAATACAGATACTTCTACAGATGATGATGAGGTAGCACAATTTTTGAAAGACATCAAATTAACAGAGTTACCAGAACCCATGGCAAAGGAATTAGATGAACATATCAAAGAATCTGAAATACAAGAGGCGATCTCCGCTCTCCAGATGGATTCATCACTGAATTCTATAAGAAATTAAAAAATAAAATACCATCTCTACTTTTAAAGGCATATCACTATGCATTAGAATCTGGAACTATGTCCCCCCCGGAAGGAGCCAACAATAATCGTGGATACATAAAGAAGGCAAAGACTCCACCAACTGTCAATCATATAGACCCATATCACTGCTAAATACAGACCTACACATATGAACAGCCATCTTAGCGAGATGTGTTAATATAATGATTACACATATAATCCATCCCGATCAGACTGGATTCATCACAGGTAGATATTATGGAGATAATGTCAGAAGACTACTAAATTTAATGTCTCACCCAAAAGCGAAAGAGGCGGAAACAATGATACTGTCTCTTGATGCCCAATAGGCATTCGATCGTGTATCAAGGAAATACCTTTTTCAAACATTAAAGCGATTCCAATTTGGTCCAAACTTCATAAAATAGATAAACATATTATACTCCAATCCACAAGCTGCTGTTAAGGTCAATGGGTTTTTATCAGATTCAATCTCGAACATGGCTGCAGACAGGGCTGTCCCCTATCGCCCTTGCTGTTTGATATTAGTATTGAACCTTTTGCGCAACTTATTAGGGACAACAATAACATAAAAGGACTGACAATAAATGGTGAACAACATAAATTATCTCTATATATGTATGATGTGCTCCTATATTTGACTGATCCAGCAACAACAATCCCACACTTAAAAGACCTTATTTCTACCTTTGGATTCTTTTCTGGATACAAAGTAAACATGGACAAAACAATGGCTATAGATATCAGTTGTAAAATCCCACAAGCAATTAAAGTACAGAGCGGGTTCAAATAGCCAAAAGATGGCATCAAATAGATAAATTACATGAGGCAAACTACAAAAGTATAATCCAAAATATTACTAAGGACCTAGACCGCTGGTCAACATTACCCTTGTATTTGTTCGGCCGAGTTGAAAGTGTGCGTATGAATATTCTGCCCAAGCTTCTATATCCTTTTCAAATGCTCCCTATTGATATCCCTAAATCCACATTTGACATACTTGACAGATTTATCGCAAAATTCATATGGCAAGGGAGGAGACCGAGAATTGAAAACATTACAGCTTTCTAACACACTGGAAGGATTAAAACTTCCAAATAATAAATATTATTTCTGGGCTGCACAGTTAAAACTGTTGGTAGTATGGCTCCAGGACCTGTCGTGTACACGGTGGTTCGATATAGAAAAAAGCTTATGTTTAAGACCACTCAAGAACCTGCCTTTTCTATATACTCCCCTGAAGGATATAGAAATGGGTGAATGGACCAAAGTAACACTAAAAATTTGGAGAAAAATAAAACTGTCTTCTCTGACCCATATAGGCTATATGATGGACTTTATACCCTCTCATACTGATGCAGGCTTCAGGAAATGGGCAGAATACGGATTGACCAGGCTATACCAACTCCATAAGAAAGATAACTAACACTTAAAAGAGGAATTTATGCTCCCAAATACAGATTTCTTCCGATACTTACAACTAAGGCGTTTTCTAACAAAGCATGGAGAATGGAATAAAGTGATGGATCCTGTTATGCCTGTGTTTCTGGCTGCTCTGATTCTGCCTCTGTGTTTCTCCAGGGCTGGAGTGTGGCAGGGGCTGAGCTGATCTCCTCTGAGGTGAGCGGCAGCTGGACACACCTGTCTCTAATCTTGACTCATCAGGACTCTTACTTTTAAGCTGGCTTCTCCCACACTCCTGTGCCAGATGATTCTCGCATGTGTCCCTTGTGTCTCGCTGCAGACTGATCTCCTGGCCCCTGCCACGCGTCTACAGCCGACGTGTTATCTCTGTGTGCTTTTTTCCCTAACGGTGATTTTTCGTTCCCATAGAAAGAAGGAAAGAAACATACTTTATTTAATCACACACACAACACCATGCACAATGCACACGCCATGCTTCGTGAAATTCTTATTTCTCCGCATTTGACCCATCCATCGTCTGCCTTCCTCTGCAGCAGGCTAGGAGTGGTGGGCTGCCAGCCGACAGCGGTGCCCAGGGACCCAGTTCTCCTTCGTCACCACTGGTCAGGTGGTGATCTTCTTGCATGTTTTTAATGGGGGTATATCTTTATGGAGGATACCCCGGGTGAACACGGAGAGAACATGCAAACTCCACACAGAAAGGCCCCCTTTTTCCCGGAGCAGGCAATGAAGGCATGGTGGAGGACGAACCAGGACCTTCTAGCTGTGAGGTGACAGTGTTACCCTTGTGCCATTGTGCCACCCTAGTAGTGGTTGCTGAGATCTCCTCCAGCTGAGGTCTTTGTGTTTTGCCTGCCTGTGTGCATTTTCTCCCTAACGGTGATTTTTTGTTCCCTTACTAGTTGGCTGCTGAGTTTTTTCCCTCCAGCAGTGATTTTGGTTTTTTGCCTGCCTGAGCTGCATTTTTCCCATCTGGAGATTTGTGTTGTTACTTTTGATTAGTAAACTGTGTTCTGTGAACTTCCTCTCTGCATTCTGGGTCCTCACCTTCCTTGCTGTCCATAACAGATCCGAATCCAATCGAGATATTTTTAGCGAAAGTTCAAACGGGAGATGCAGGGAGGAAAGTTATAAGGAGTTTTTATCAGATATTTCTAAACATCACTCCAAACAACACATATCACATAAAGGGTAAATGGGAAGCCGAAATGAACACAGACATTCTTCAGGACAAATGGGATGAAATATGTAATGAGGCACATGCAGTTACCAACTCAAATACATGGAGGGAATTAGTGACCAAGATGAGCCCAGTATGCTCAAACCTATGCTGGAGAAAATGTGGTACACAAATTGGCAACCACACCCATATATTTTGGAGTTACCCAAAACTGAGTACGTTTTGGAAAGAGGTCGTAGAGGCACTTAAAGAAGTATTTAACCAGGATATCATAATAGATTCAAAGGTGGCACTACTGGGTTTCACCCCAGCAGGGGGAAGGGCCAAAAAATACCTGCTACTAATATTGCTACAGCAGCGATGAAATGCATTACAGTTAAATGGATAAAACGTGAGCCCCCAACATATAATATGTGGATTGAGAAGGTCTTGGAAATCTATCAGATGGAAAGTATAACATACTCTCTGAGACTCCAAAGAGATATATTTATCAAAAGATGGAGTCCTGCCGCCACCATACTATCTCAGTGATTATTCTCTACTCCTCCTCGCATCTGAATCCTTTTTTTTTCTCATTTTATTTCGTTTTTTATATATGTATTTGGCCCTCTTGTCAAATTTGGCCTTTTTGTCTTCATCATACCTTGTTTCTCTTCTGTATTCTATTTTGTGAACTTTCGACCCATATGAACAGTATAAATTCACAGAAGGGTTATTTATATTGATGTATAAATGTTGAAAACGAAATATAAATTAAGTTAAAAAAAAGAACACATGCTGCAGCATTCCAGAGCAACTAGAGAATATTCAGCAACGATTTTGGGCAGCCTAATAGTAAGGAATTGCAATAATCCAGCCTGGAAGTTACAAATGCAAGGACTAGTTTTTCTGCATTATTTTGAGACAGGATGTGCCTGATTTTTGCAATGTTACGTAGGTGAAAAAAGGCAGTCCTTGAAGTTTGTTTTACATGGGAGTGAAAGGACACATCCTGATCAAAGATAACTGCCAGATTCTTTACAGTGGTGCTGCATATACGGAGACAGGTGAAGGCAAGGCACCTGAGCACACACAAAAAACATTTCAGGAAGGCAAGCAACCAGGCAAGGAATAAGAGCAAAAATGTACTTGTTAGGTGTTTTTTGGGGAGTCTCAGGTGAGTCTTGATTGAGTGAAACACACTCACAACAGACAGACATGGGAGAAACAGACAAGAGACAGAGGGAGAGGGAGAACACAAGATGTGAAAGGGAAAAGGGAGGGGAAACTGCAGATCACCACACAGTCTAAATCTTTGTTTTGTGTGAGATGCACCATGGGGAGGCCTGGGTGAGCAGATCAAGTATCCTACCATATCTCTGGCACTGGTGGAGATGGGCTTGGACTAATGATACCCCAATCTCATCTTTCTAAGGTGGAAACAAAGGGCCCAAAGAAGCCTGGAAGGGTGACATACCAGTAGTTGGGCAGGGAGCTATGAGTGAATTCAATCCAAGAATGCTTGGAGTTTCAAGTTTTCAGGATGAAAACCAGAGGTAAAACTCACCAAGGCTCCAAGGACTTGACAGAATAACCTCCACACAATCTTTACCCACCCACCTTAAATGATGGGCCCTAGAAACAGTCATGAAACTTACACTTTTCAGTCTTTACAAACAGTTTGCCCTTCAGAGGTCTTTGGAGAACCTGGCAGACAAGTCGAACCTGTTCCTTGATGTTCCAAGAAAATCTGAGGATATCATCCACATACATAGAGACAGAGCAATTCAATTCAATTTTATTTATATAGTGCCAAATTACAACAGAAGTTGTCTCAAGACACTTTCCACATATAGCTCGTACAGACCAAACTCTTTATCCTGGAAGAAAACTTGCTTCTTTCTGCTGTGACAATGTTGCCCAACTCTGAGGATTGGTTTTTCCAGCAGGACAATGCTCCATGCCACACAACTAGTTCAATCAAGGTGTGGATGAAGGACCACCAGATCAAGACCCTGTCATGGTCAGCCCAATCTCCAGACCTGAACCCCATAGAAAACCTCTGGAATGTGATCAAAAGGAAGATGGATGGTCACAAGCCATCAAATATAACTGAGGTGCTTGAATTTTTGCATCAGGAGTGGCATAAAGTCACTCAACAGCAATGTGAAAGACTGGTGGAGAACATGCCAAGACGCATAAAAACTGTGATTAAAAGTCAGGGTCATTCCACCAAATATTGATTTCTGAACTCTTCCTAAGTTAAAACATTAGTATTGTGTTGTTTAAAAATGAATATGAACTTGTTTTCTCTGCGATATGTAAGGTTTGAAAACACTGCATCTTTTTTGTTATTTTGACCATTTGTTATTTTCTGCGAGAAAATGCTCTAAATGACAATATTTTATTTGGAATTTGGGAGAAATGTTGTCAGTAGTTCATAGAATAAAACAAAAATGTTCATTTTACTCAAACACATACCTATAAATAGTAAAATCAGAGAAACTGATAATTTTGTGGTGGTCTCTTACACACACACACACATAGATAGATAGATAGATAGATAGATAGATAGATAGATAGATAGATAGATAGATAGATAGATAGATAGATAGATAGATAGATAGATAACCCTTCTTGACAGTTTCAATATGTCAGTTCTCAACATTGTCGGTATCAAAGTCAACAAATAACAGAGAATGTGTTCAAAACTGAACAAAAAAT
Organism: Chaetodon trifasciatus; assembly: GCA_037975065.1. NCBI lineage: Eukaryota > Metazoa > Chordata > Actinopteri > Chaetodontiformes > Chaetodontidae > Chaetodon > Chaetodon trifasciatus. The sequence goes on from JBBMOE010000010.1 coordinate 14,256,286, forward strand.
ACATAAACCATCACATCACCAAATTAATATTTAGTAGTCTTGCCATTAGCATGCAGTAGAGCTCTAATCCTGGCTGGCATGTTCCCCACAAGCCTCTCACACTGTTGAGGGGTAATCTTGTCCCATTCTTCTTGAATTGCTGCTTTTAATTCTTCTAAATTCTTTGGTTTACACTTTGAAACAGACCTTTTGATAATCTACCACAGATTTTAAATGGGGCTCATGTCAGGGGATTGAGCTGGCCACTCTAAGACCTGGATACTATGCTCCTGCAGCCAAGTTCTACTGGCCTGGATGTGTGGCAAGGGGCATTACCTTGTTGAAACATCCAGTTTTGACCTTGACGGAACAGTGCACGTGCAGAAGGGAACATGTGGGTTTTGAGAATGGCACAATACTTGGCAGAGTTCAATGTGCCATCACAGACAGTGAGATGACCAACACCAGCAGCATTCATGCATCCCCAAACCATGATACTGCCTCCACCATGCTTGACAGTAGGTACTGTACATGCTGGAGGTAATGCTTCTGGCCTTCTGTGTATCCTCACATTAGCAGGAGGAAGATAAAGCTGGAAACTGGACTCATCTGACCACAGAATCTTCTTCCAGTTCCTGGCCGTCCACTTCTTGTGTGCTTGGGCCCAACGACGCCAGGCTAACCTCTGTCTCTCATTGATCAGGGGCTTCTTGACAGCCTTGTAGGACCTTAAGCCATGATCTAAAAGTCGGCCACGTACAGTGCGAGTGGAACACTGGACACCAGTTTGGTTTGACCACTGCTGCTGAAGCTCCTATGATGTCATTTGGCGGTTTTCCCTGTACATGCAGATCAGGATGCGATCATTTCTTGCTGAAGAAACCCTTGGACGCCCAGATCTTGGTTTGTCATTCAAGCTGTTGGTTTGTCTGTATTTCTGCAGAGTGTATCCAACTGCTGAAGGACTGCATCTGCACTTCCTGGCTATCTGGCGGCAGCTGTACCCTTCCTGGCTGAGAATCTGTATCTTCAGGCATTTTTCCTGCGTTAGGTTCCTTGTTTTAGCCATTTTTGTCTCTGAAGAGCCCGGAGAGAACCCATGCATGCACAGGAAGAACATGCAAACTTCACACAGAAAGAGCCCTAACCCTACCTGCTGCGCCACCATGCCGCCTTATCTTATCTTATCTTGTCTCATTATATCACATTTAAGATCAGCATACATTGGTGTTTTCTCTCCTAATATGATCATTCCAGTCTTGTGTAAAACAATATTCCCCAAAAATCTAAAAGCTTAACTCAGTCAAACCTTTAACTACAAATCCCCCTACATCAGTAACTATCTCTCTGGTGTATGTTGTACTGTTTTTTCAATCATATTAGGTGGATTTTATATTTTTGCTTAACATGGCTGTTATCCATTCAATATTCCTTTATTAGTCCCCCAAGGGGAAATTCCAATTTACAGCAGCATCAATAAAGTGGATAGAGTAGTATAACAAGTGCATGCAAATTAAAAACAACAAGTACAAAAGAGAGGGATAAAAAGAAATGTCATTCTAAAAAATTGTAAATAGTATTTACAGACTGTTATGTACAGGTTGTATTGCACTGATTACTTGGAGCAGTTTTTGTTGTGTAGTCTGACAGCTGCAGGGAGAAATGACCTGCGGTACCGCTCTTTCACACACTTTGGATGTAGCATTCTGTCACTGATGGAGCTCCTCAGTGCTGTGAGTGTGGGAGTCATTGACAGCTTGGCTGTCATCCTCCTCTCCCCCACCCCCTCCACCAGTTCCAGAGGGCATCCCAGGGCAGAGCTGGCCTTCCTAATGAGTTTGTCGAGCCTCTTCCTGTCAGCTGTAGTGATGCTGCTCCCCCAGCAGACAACACCGTAGAAAATGGCAGAGGCCACAACAGAGTCATAGAAGGTCTTCAGGAGTGCCCCACACACCCCAAAAGACCTCAGCCTCCTGAGCAGATAGAGTCTGCCCTGTCCTTTTTTGTAAAGTGCAGTGGTGTTATGAGTCCAGTCAAGTTTGTTTTTCAGATGAACACCCAGGTACTTATAAGATGTCACCATCTCAATGTCCCTTCCCTGGATATTCACTGGTGATGGTGAAGAGTACGGGTGCCGATGGAAGTCCACAACCAGCTCCTTGGTTTTACCCGCATTAATCAGGAGGTGGTTCTGCTGGCACCAGTCCACAAAGTCCTGGATGAGTCCTCTGTATGACCTGCCATCCCCATCTGTGATGAGGCTGACAATGGCAGAGTCATCAGAGAACTTCTGCAGGTGGCAGGCAGGTGACAGTATTCCTCTTTTCCACAAGACTCCATCATGAATGACTGACCAATATGATACTGAATTTGAGAGAAAACATTAATCATGATGGAAAGGAGTACGACTGCTCTGAGGAGGAGTAGCATTAACTTACTTTTAGATATAGCTGTCCCAGTTTTAGTTTAAACACATTTAACAAACTTAAGATCTTTAACCCAATTAAGTATTCTATCTGTTCTTCCTAACAGGTGGTTTTTCAACATCAAATAAAAGGCAAATACAACCATGACTGCCTCTGGGCCTTCTTGCTCCGATTTTTGAGGTAAATAACGTGATCTATGTTTTTTAAGTTTAAGAATTCCCTTCAATATTGAAGTCTGTGCTGCGTAATGCAGCATGTTAACAAGACTGCATGCTAATAAAAAAAAAAAAAGCTAGATTATCCACAGAAACGCTTCTGCCCCAGTGGAAAGTGTATTGCAGCATGTTAATAAGGCCACGTGCTAATAAAAACCACAGAAACGCATCTGCCTTAGTGGATTTCTGTAGGAGCTTAAAGCATTTTGAGCCATTCTATCCTCCTGTACATTTTCTATGTGCAAATCATGGTGTAAACAAGTTTATGCTTCAGTTCTGATAGCTCAGTTGGACCTTCAGACTTGGCACAGAGGAGATGACCTAGTCCACGAGATGGCGGTAATGCAACAGCCGTTCTAAAAAAAAAAAAAAAAAAAAAGAAGAAAGAAAGAAAGAAAGAAAGAAAAATTAAACGACAGCTCACTGTGATTGGCTGAGCGGTGACCTATAGGAAGCTGACAGAAGATTGCGTAGGCAGTGTGATCAGTGTGTTGCAGAATGTGTAGAAAACTTTACATTTCGCTGTTAGTTCTATTCGCTTTCTACCATGATCCAGCTGATGCGCAGAAGAAAAAAGAGGTAACATGCCTTTACTATCATAAAGAGAAAGCTCATAAAGTTTCAATTATATCTTGCGACGTTTTCAAAGTTGACTCTCGTCCGTGCCAATCGTAGAAGCTAAGCTAACAGCAACCAGAAACTCGCTAACGTTTGGTTATGTGTGGCACTAAGTAAGGAACTAGCTGTCAACACATTATATTAATTTGATCTTCACTCATAAACACTTGTAACGTTTGCTTAGCCATAGCACTGGTCGTAAACGTAGTGTTGGACTAGCTTTTGGCCTTTTTAACGTTAAGTCCAATGTCCAGTGAGTAGATCCACTTCACCCATGCCTCAGGACACATTCACCGAGCCGTAGACGTGAGCCAGCTGAACAAAGCAGAAAGTCAGCAGCTGTGCTAGAGCTATCAAGAGCTGCTAACGTTACAAGCAGAGTGGTGTTTAGTCAACACCACTTCCTGTTTAACTCACTGGAATTTGAAGCGATGCCAGAGTTTCGCTAACATGTGTTGCTCTTCTTTTTCTCAATAAGGTCACTTTATTCCACAATTGTAATTAAAATTAACTCTTTATTTCGTACTTATGATAAGAAAAAAGTAATAGTTAGATTAATTAAGTTTTTTTAAATATATTTTTGTAAATAATTCAACAATGTACGTTCACTACATTACAGGGCTTTTATTTCAGTGACACAGTTGAAGGGCCTGGACATGTGTTGGTGAAATAGTAAATGGTAGTGAAATAGAACACAGCCACTAATAGTGAGTAGACCAGGCCAGTCTGAATCTTTAATACCACTTAAACATTGTTGCTCTTACCAACAATTGTGCATTCTTTCTAGGGCTGTCATTTTTTTAACATTTGAAGCTGATGTATCTTTGTGTCACTGAACAGTGTTCGTCTGCCTCTAACACTTGAGGGATGAATCAAGTATTTTGATTTGGATTGATTTAATAGTTTTTCATAACATTTCTTTGGTTTCTATCTTGGATGTGTTGTACAGTCTTCTCCAAAATGAAGCCAGTAGTATCAGGATGGTTCCTGGCTTTTTTCCTCTGTTCTTCTGTTTTGCACCGAACACTAGCAGATGTCTTTGTGTCTGTGTCCTGTGTAGACTCTTTTGTCAGAGAAAGTGACTCAGATGATGGAGTGGACCTCGAAGCGTTCAGTCATCAGGATGAATGGAGATAAGTTCCGTCGCTTTGTCAAGGCTCCTCCCAGAAACTACTCTGTCGTGATCATGTTTACAGCTTTGCAGCCACAGAGACAGTGTGGGGTCTGCAGGTAAGAAGCTGGAGCAACAGGTATAGGCTATGTTACTTCTATTCTATGAATTTAAATGCATCTTGTAATTTCAGACAAGCTGATGAGGAGTTTCAAGTGCTGGCTAACTCGTGGCGGTACTCTTCTGCCTTTACAAACAAGGTCTTCTTTGCATCTGTCGATTTTGATGAAGGATCAGACGTCTTTCAGATGGTGAGATAACTTCTTTCTCTCCAAGACTGGGTTTATGCCTTTTGTTTGCTGTTTTTGTTTTTCTTTGTTTTTGTTTGTCTGCTGTCCATACATGATGGAGGAGCTGGTTAATAAAGCAACCTGCTTCAGGCTTTGGTTGGACTGAAAACCTGCAGACTTTCAGTACTCCAGGACTTGATTAGGTTTGAGACATCAAAGCAACACTTTTGCTTTTGAGTAGTGTATTTGCTTTTCTTCTTCACTTTATAGAACCATACCAGAGAAATGTTATGACCCATTTGTGACAAATCATATGTATTGTTCATTGGTACTGACATTTTCCAAACCACAAATACATTCTAAACATCTGCAACAATAAACAACCAAGGAAGCACTGCTTGATTTTGACAGTAATGAAACACAAAGCAGGTGCTCAGGATGCACAAGTAGACAAAATTCTGTCCACCAAAAAAAGAAAATCATGGCAAATTGCTTTGTTGAATTATAAGTTGAAAAGTCGTTTATTAACATGGCTACATGATTTAAAAAATTGCGTACTACAGCACACCACTATGTTCAGTCTCTACCATAATTATAAACACAGACTTCGATTACACTTGTGAGAAGTTGTGCAGCTACATCTCGCTCACTTCCTGAATGGACACTTTCAAACATAATGCATAGCTGTCAAAATTAGGATGAGAAAATAAAGGGATATTTCCGAGTGCACTGCTCTGGGCTGTCCCAGTCATTGGTGGAGTATGTTTCTGCACTTTTTGGCCACCCTTATGCTTGGCAGATTTGTCCCTTTTTCCTCAATGTAATTTTACTAAAATCTGTGTGCCATATTTTACAAAAAGCATGATTTTGACCAAAGTTGCTCTTCAGATTTCAGAAGTTCTCTCGATTACTATTGAACAGCACTGCAATATATAGTGAATGTTTTGCATGTATTTTTGTGTTTGTGTTGCAGCTAAATATGAACTCTGCTCCGACTTTCCTCCACTTCCCATCCAAAGGGAAGCCTCGACGATCTGATACCTATGAGCTGCAGGTCAGAGGCTTTGCAGCTGAGCAGCTGGCCAGATGGGTAGCAGACAGGACTGATGTACAGGTAATCTCAAAATACAGTTACAGTCACAATTATTCAACCCCCATTGCATATTAGGCTCATTGGCAAAATATACAAGCTCAGCTGTTTGTAATGAACAAATTACACAAGAACTGTTTAAGTAGTTCAATGAAACTAATATTACAAGGGTTTTGATCCAAATTCAACACAAAATGCTACTTTTAATGACTATTGCAGTCTCAAAATTATTCAACCCCTTCATGACAAGCATCTTCAATATTTAGTAGAGCACCCTTTTGCTGTTATGACCTGCTGCGAATGTGATGCATAGCCAGACACCAGCCTCTGACAGCGTTCCTGAGGAATCTTAGCCCATCCCTCATGGGCAATTGCCTCCAGTTCAGTAATATTCTTGGGTGTGCGTTTTGCAACCGCCTTCTTCAAATCCCACTAGAGATTTTCTGTGGGGTTCAAGTCAGGCGACTGTGACGGCCACTCTAGAATCTTCCATTTCTTCTTCTGAAACCAAGCCTTGGTGTACTTTGAGGTATGCTTGGGATCATTGTCCTGTTGGAAGGTCCAATGATGTCCAAGCTTCAGCTTCCTCACAGACAGCGTGAAGTTTTTTCCTAAGATTTCCTGATACTTGACTGAATCCATCATGCCCTCCACACGCTGCAGTTTTCCACTGCCAGAGGCAGCAAAGTAGCCCCAGAGCATCACTGAGCCACCGCCATGCTTCACTGTAGGCAGGGTGTTCTGTTCAGCATATGCTTCATTCTTCTTCCTCCAGACATACTGCTGTTTCATAGGCCTGAAAAGTTCCAGTTTTGTTTCATCACTCCACAGAATAGAATTCCAAAACTTCTGTGGCTTATTTATATGGTTTTGAGCATATTGGAGCCAACTTTTCTTCTGCTTTTGGATCAGTAGTGGTGTACGTCTTGGAGTCCGGGCATGGAGCCCTTCAGTGTTTAGTATGCGCCTTGCTGTGCAAACTGAAACCTCAGTGCCTGCTGCCACTAAGTCTTGCTGCAGGTGTTTTGCAGTCACTCGAGGGTTTTTGACCACTTGCCTCCTCAGGAATCTGGAGGCAGCTGCTGATAGTTTCCTCTTTCTGCCATGTCCAGGTAGTGTAGCCACTGTTCCTTTAACTTTGAACTTGCTTCCAACTTTATCTCTAGGAACATTCAGAGTAGAGATCGACTGATATGGATTTTTCAGGGCAGATACCGATTATTAATAATCTATCGAAACGGATAGCTGATATTTGGAACTGATATTTGTTTGCAGCAAAAATGGAAATTTTTGGTGTCAAAATTTAGAGTAACACACCTGGGATTAGAATGAATACAGTATACTGTTTGTTTGTTTTGTGTACAGTGAAAAAAAGACCTTAACTTTTTGTAAAATAACACAAACACAAAATCTTAATTGAAATGCCTTTGAGTTTAATTATTTTTAAAACAAAAAGTGATGATTAATGATTCCCTTCCCTTTCCCTTAATGATAAAGAGCAAACCAATAAAGAGGATGGCAGGAACCTTGGCTCACTACATTTATTTGATAGCTTTAGTAGTTACTTTTCAGATTAAATTTTTACATAAAACAGCATAATGAGTAAATAAATATTAAATTTTCAGGGGTTCCCAGAGTTTTTCACTTATAGTTTCTTGTTTATTATTATATTTATTTATATATATTTAGAGAAATAAAGGCATATTCTGAATCTCAGAACAGTAGGCTAGATGTAAACTCTTGTGCTTAGAACTATACGTCGTATTACACAAATAAGAATAAGGCACTTAGCAACTGTAAATGCAAACAATAAAGGCTTCATTACACATGTGAATTGTAGACGCAACGGTAAATTTATTGATTGAAAATAAAAGACACTGAGAATAATCTCCTCAACGTGTGCTCTCTGCCTGACTCATATCCCTGGACTTTACGAGTGACAGGCAAAAAGACAATCATTTAACACCAGTAGTTAAGCTGCTGCACCGTAGTGTAGTGAGAGCATGAGCGCTGAGGGAGAGGCGACTGTAAACAAACAAGGACATGTAAGTGTGTAGTACTGTTAAACTTACAGGCTATAATCACCTCCAGTGTTGTTTATTGATAAACCAGGGGCCGCCCCACGGGCTGAGACACGTTAGGGGATTTATTATTCCCACAAAGTAATGGTAACCGAAAGGGCCTATATTATTATTGTGCATCTGGCGCTAGCTATAAAGCGGTTGCGGCAATTATAATGTAGTGGTGGGTCATCAAGAAATACACCTTGTTGAAGTTTCATCTCCAGAGCCAAACAGCGGAATTCAGCAGGTTTTCCTCCCTTATACTTGCTATAGTCTACCTACTGGTAGCCTATGTCGTTATGTCTTCTTTATTTTTAGTAAGTAAGGAGCTTCAGGGCATGTTCACTTTTGTTTTGTTTTTTTAATGGGGGGCGTGACACTATTTATCTTGCAAAGTCGTATGCTTGATGTGATCAGACAAGTATGTCGGTGAAATGTAAACTCTGGGCTTGTATGTTATCACTGGAATTGATCATAAGGTTGTGGTATTTTTAAAACTTCATCATAGAGGGTTTTTATTGCAACTTTGACTGACTCGACTGCTGGATCACCAGAGCAGTCGTCTGCTCGGTGAGTAGAGGCTTCAGTGTTGATTGGCTGTCACTGACTCACTTGTGCCATGTAGCTAATCAGTGAAGGCTGTGGGTGTGACATTGTTACACAGCCAAGAGTGGTGACTTCAGGCGGAGAGACGGCTGCATCAAAGCCAAAGGAGCGTGTTGTAAAATACATTAATTAATTTTATCGGTCATCGGTGGAAAAAACGGCCGATGCCAATTATCTAAAAAATGCCCAATATCGGCCGATATAATCAGCCAGGCCGATACTTGGTTGGTCCCTAATTCAGAGCTTTTGCTATCTTTTTGTATCATTTTCCTTGTTTGTGCAAGGCAATGATCTCTTCTTTGAACTTTTTGGATAGTTCTTTTGACTTAGCCATAGTTCTAACATGCAATCAAATGTCAATCTCAACAAATTCTGAGCCAGTCCAGGTATTTACGTGTTCTATCTCAAGCACACCTGAACTAATGAAGCCCTTGATTAGTTACACTAAGTGTGCTTGAAACAGGGGGTTGGGTAATTTTGATTAGTTGCATCAGGTGTCCTTGAGACAGGGGGTTGAATAATTTTGCGACTGCAGTCGTGATTAAAAGTAGCATTTTGTGTTGAATTTGGATAAAAACCATGGTAATATTAGTTTTATTAAACTATTTCAACTGTGCTTGTCTACTTTGTTTATTGCAAATAGCTGAAAATTGTACATTTTGCCAAGAAGCCTAATATGCAATGGGGGTTGAATAATTTTGATTGCAACTGTATACCATTAAATCTGAGAGACCAGGGCCCCTAAATGTGCTTCATCATTGTATTTGCTATGATGAAATGAGCAAATGAATCTCAACTCTGACCTTCAGCAATCATGGCAACAGTATTCTATATGCTTTTATAAAATGTACATATATAGTTGATATTTATTTTGTATTCTGTATCCTTTTTAATTGTCTTTTTGATCTCTCTATGTCTCTTTTTTATTATCTTATCACACTCACAATGATGGGAGTCTCTGATGAGTATCCTCGTGTTTGACTGGTTTTCAGATCCGCATCATTCGTCCTCCCAACTATGCAGGGCCTCTCCTGCTGGGCTTCCTCCTTGCTGTGATCGGAGGCCTGGCATATCTACGGAGACACAATTTGGAGTTTCTCTTTAACAAAAATGTCTGGGCCTTCTCTGCACTGGTAATAACAGCCAACACACACACATCCATACATAGATGAATACATGACAGTTGTTCTCCCCCAAGAATTTAAGAGAGGGGAAGAAAACTGCTTTGAGCTGAAAGTGTCCCAGCCAGTTAGATAATCCTGCAAAAGCAGTGACATTTTGATCAAAAATCTCTTGACATATACAGGAAATAGTGCTTTCAGAAAGCACGACCTTTACATAGAGGGGGATGTAATAGTAGTGCTGCCGTGCTTAAACGCCTCATTACAAGGATGAATGCCCATTTGAGAGTTAAGTGGTGCAAAAACCATAGGCACTGGTCAACAGAGATATGGGAAAAAAAATCAATCAAATCAAATCAAGACAAAGTTGTTCTGAGTCATCACCTTAATGAAATGTTTCCATCCTGATGAGAGTGGTCTATACCCCATCCGTAGGACACGATGAGTTACTGAATGGTTTGATGAGTATGAAAATGATATGAACTGTAAGCTAGGGTTGGGAAGTACCCAATTTTTGCTAATATCAAAGCTTCCCCAAATATTCCCATGTGATACAGTATTACCAGCTGATAAGAAATCACATGAGGACTTTAAGGGAGCTGGGAATCCCTGCTATACTGTTTCCTGCCACAAGGTGGCTACAGTCTGTTTCAATAGTGATTTTCCATCCTATGTTAGGTTACAGATTTTAACATGTTTTTGTGTCAATTTTTGTCTACTTTTATGTGAAGCACTCAGTGCATGTAATTTCTTTGCTGTAAAGCATTTAAGATGCATTTCTTGTATGAAATGTGCTATACAAGTAAAATCTATTTCTGTTGGCTGGTAACTGGGGTAGTTTTTGTTAAGTTTATTGTTTTCTTCTCAACGTGCTTTGAATGGTTGAATAATGTTAAATAGGTAAGTATATTTGGTTGAGTTGCTAAAATTGTTGTGCTTGCTAGCTTGTTTTGCCTGCCTCCTGAAATGGAGACCTGGAGAGAGGAAAGACTACACAAACACACAAGAGGCAAAGCTCAATGATGTAAGATTGTCTGATATCAGCAGGGAAATTATGCCAGAGGAAAGGAGGACAATAGGAAAGACTTCTTGTTTTTAACTCTGAGAAGAGACAGGAGCCCTGTATTCTGAGAACGTGCATGGGATGGAATATTAGATTTAGTGAGAACAGGCTTACCCAATATAGAATTTTGTGAGTCATCAGAAACGTTTTGATCTGGCATAGAAAGGGTGCTAATGAAGGAAAGCTAAAATACACTGCTCATAAAAATTAAGAGAACACTTAAATCACACATTGGATCAAGATAACCGAATTATTCAAGTTGAAAATCTTTACTGATGTACATTGTATAATTTGTTGAGAACAAAATGATGTAACAATGGTCAATGGAAACCAAAATCGTCAACCCATTGAGGGCAGGATTCAAAATCACACCAAAAATGTGAAAAATTGGAATCACAGGCTCGTCCAACTTGCATGAATTTCATCACAACAACTCATAATGTGACTCAGTAAAGTATATGGCCCCCACATGCCTGTATGCACTCCCGATAACATCTGGGCATGGTCCTGAGGAGTTGACCGAGGGTGTCCTGAGAGATCTCCTCCCAGACCTGGATCAGGGCATCAGTGAGCTCCTTACAGTACTTGGTGGAATCAGATGCACCAATACGTCATGTCCTAGTCAATGGCACCAATGCCTTCCTCTTCCAGGAAGTGCCCACACACTCTGGCCACATGAGGTGGGCATTGTCCTGCACCAGGAGGAACCCAGGGTACAAATTTCAAATCATAAATGTTTGCTGTAGGTGCAGGAATGTGAAATGAATACCCAGCTGCTCAGTGATATTGTCCTCTCTTTGTATCACAAAGGGATGTGCACCTGTAAGGAAACTGTCTGAGAAAAGAGTGTTGAAATACAAGGAGCGATATCTGTGTTGGGCAAAATACTTACAAATTGCAGTGAGCTAAACTACATATGTCAATGAAGCTAACCCCAGAGAAATCAGGTGCGTGCGTGCGTGCGTTTTTTATTTTTCCCTTTAAACTCAATTGCAAGACAAAATTTTTGTTAAAAATTTCAAAACGCATCCGTGAATAACCGTGGCGTTCCTGATCCTTGCAATTTTATTTCAAACTGCAACAGAAAGCTCCACAGAGTCTGAGCTTGTGTGGATGCTTCTGCACTACTTGATCAATAAAGGAGCTAAGCTGCTGAAAAGCTATTTGATTCAGAAAACACTGACTCCCATGTAGTTAAAGTAGTAATGGCACCTCGTTTAGTACCGCTACCTCTCAACACTGACAGACACATACTCACATAATATACTTTCGCAGAAAAGAGTATATTATATAAGTACAGTAGTCAGTGTACCATGGGGTAGATCTGTCAAGTACATATACATACAGGTGCTACGGACAAACATAACAATGTACCACACAGCAGAGGGGGTTTTTCTGTTAGTAGAAACCAGCTGAGCTTATGTTGTAGTATGAAGTGTGGAGATAACATGCGGCCTGGTATTGTGAGACTAGAGAAAAAGCAACATGAAAAAACAGTTCACAGTTTCTCTTGACAGTCTGTCAATATTAAGTATACCAACATTGCTCCAGCATCTGGTTTTAAAATAGATGTCACTAGCCACATGCTAATGCCAAATTCAACAGGCTGACCAACAAAATAAACAGTAAAGCAACATTAAAATGTCAGAACTTACAGTTTCTAAATTTGAGGTCAGTATCAATCCATCCTTGAGCTTCAAAGCTTGCTGCTTTGTATTGGCTCCCAAAGTAATCCATAGTCAGATGATTAGCGCATCTATAATGATATAACTGTTAGTTAATCCACTAGGTCTTCAGAAGACTATTGTGTTGTTTCTTGCAGCCAGTAATTGAGAAATCACTGTGCATTGCTCATAATGTTACTTTCCACATCTTCGTGTTACAGGAGTCAGTGTTATAGCAAGGAAACTAGTAGTTAGTGGGCATAACTCCAGTTCTGGTATGCGCATAGCTCTCTACCCACATGTTACAGTAGCCACAGTAAAGCACATTATTTTTGATATTCTGAAACGTTTATTACAGTAATTACAGTATTGCAAAAATCCATGTCATGGCATGATGTCACACTGGTGAAGGTGACAGAGACAAAATCAGTATACCCACCCTTATCATGTTGTGATACCACTCTGTCTAATCTAAACCAACTATTAATGAAAAAAAAAACAGGCACATTATGAAAAATCTCTAAGTGTAGAGGAATTGCTGAAGTCTACCCTAGTCTCTATTGAATCCATCTTTAATGTCTTCCTTGTGCTGCTGTATGTTTTTACTGTGTGTTTTAGTGCTTTGTCCTCATCATGACTTCAGGCCAGATGTGGAACCACATCAGAGGACCACCTTATGCACACAAGAACCCCAGCACTGGCCAAGTTGTAAGACAGAACCGCACTTTACAGTATTGCTTCTCTCATAGTGTAATATGTGAACTAACCATCAGAATAGTATTGAACTGTGTGTCTGTCTGTGTCTTTTCAGAGTTACGTCCATGGCAGCAGTCAAGCCCAGTTTGTGGCTGAGACCCATATTGTCCTACTCTTCAGTATCCTTCAGCTATATGCATACTCATATTTTTACAGTGAGCACTCAAAGAATACTTGTGACTAATCGAAAAAATCCTGTACATTGAATATTATATACTCTTGTCTAATGCACAGATAAAAACAAGCCCAATCAAAACTAATCCTTTGTAGATCAAATCCAGACTGTGAGGTGTCAGAATTAGCAGTCATGTTGGCAGATTATTGAGAGGGCTGTAAACCACTACTTCAACCCACACCACCACATGCCTGGCCTTAGTGGCACTTGGTGGATTGCAGCTTTTAAATTCTAGTCGACTTTTGAGTAGACTAACGACATACATCACATGCATTTCTTGTCTAAACCTTGACCTAAACTGTCAGATGCTGCTGTTACCATGGGAATGGTGCTGCTGTGTGAGGCTGCTACATCAGACATGGACATTGGCAAGAGGAAGAGTATGTTACACACGCACACACGCACACACGCACACACGCACACACACACACACACACACACACACACACACGCAAACACACTCACTTATTTCTATTTTCCTCAGTTTTACTCTAGATAATTTTTAAAAGTTGTAAACACTGTTTTCCATCTGCAGGTTAGGGAGTACCCACAATATCCATATTGTATTTTCATTAATTAATAGTGGTTCTCCTGCTGTGCCATTAAAAGGCACACTTTTTTTCAAGGCTGTCTTAAAATAATTATTACATGTACATATGTACATTGAATCAGTTTTTGTTTGAAATGTCACTCCCGACCGTGTTGTCCATACCAGCCTGAAGATCTCTATTCCTATTGTGATTCCAGTGTTAACTGACTTGTGTTGTCCCCACAGTCTTTGTCAGAATAAACACCAACATCGAATTTTTTACTAAAGGTGTGACTTTGATGACTAAGTCAGGCTAATTAAGCCTCGTGAAAGCTTTCTCACTGGCCAGTATACACAAGGGAAACTCTTAATGGGCATGCAAGCAATTTTCAAAGACAGACTTGAAAATGTGAGCAAGTACATTATCACCACATTTATCAGTTGCAATACCAACAGTAAAGGTGCAGTAAAGACTAAAGGCTTTGGTTCTTTATGATGTAGGCTCAGATAAAAATGTCCACTGTACCGCACAATAGTTCAGTTTGAGTTATTTGGCCAAATTGTAAACTAACAGCCAATCAAATTTTTAATGCTACTCAGCATAGCCACAAACTGTATTGAAGGAGCAAAAAGCCTCACTTTAGTTGTACAAGAAGGGAACAACTGAAGTGTTCCAAAAATACTAGAATTGGTAGAAATGATCATAATACCCTGTTGAATTTGATTTGGAATATTACAGTTGGTGAGAGCATCAAATTGCTTATCTGCTTCTGTTAAGTGTGTGGGACTCTGCTCTGGCTCCGACTCTTTGCATGAATTCATTTCAGATGCAGCATCCTCCTGGTAGGAGGCGGGGAAGCTGTAGGTGGGGCAATGGGGGGCAGCCTGGAAGCAGTATTTTTGAAAGGGGGCTCTTGAGGTGTTCTTGGTGAGCGTTTGTTTGAGGGAAATTTACACCAAAGGTTCACGTTGAGACAAGTTGAGTGGTGTATTGAAACCGAAGTTCCAAGCCACATGGACCAAAAATCAAAAGATAGATAGATAGATAGATAGATAGATAGATAGATAGATAGATAGATAGATAGATAGATAGATAGATAGATAGAAAACTTTATTGATCCCCAAGGGGAAACTGCTTTGCCACCCGATAAAAATACATACATCCATACCATTGCACTTTGGGGCCCCGCCCCCTCGCTGGCGACTCAGCCACGTGTGTGTGACTGACTCAGCTGTATTCAATTATTCAGAAAAAATCTTCTTGATGGTGTTCAATAAAATCAGCAGGAGTCAGGATTCTGGGTAGCAAAGACTTTAATGCCAGGCAAGAAAGGAGAACTGGTTCAAATATGCACAGAAGGCACATCAGAAGAGTTCTGAACTACAATGGTCTGTGTTCTGTCTTCTATTCAGTTTGGTACTGGTTTTCCACACCTCTGGGAGATCCCCCAGGTGTTGGTCTCTGGTTTCATACACCATTAGGTAATCTTTTGGCAGCTGATCTCTCTTGTTTTTTTCCCCTACTTTCCCAGTCTAATGCTTAGTCAGCACGAGGTCATCCTTGGGGCATGCCTTTTTTTCCTTTCTCTTTCTCCTTCACAGGAGTTATGGTTCGGGTTATGTTATTTTTAAAAAAGAAGTTATTATCAAATCCAGACACCATTATTTCTTAACTGTTGCTTATGCCATTTTTTTAAAAGAATGACAAAAGAATAATAAAGAATAATATTGTCATTAAGTGCACTTTAGGATTATATCAAGACCATGGTGAGGTTATATGGACAATCAGTTCATTGATAGTTATAGTAGAACACATAATTATGATTTATAAAGGAGTGCATGTAAAGATGGCATCTAAACGGAAACTACTTGTAGTTTCTGTTTACATGCCATTTATATGACCATCAGCTAGCTTGAACCCTTACAGAACAGCCCAATAAAAGACCATAGACACAGTGTCTAGAATAAATGACAAGAATTAACACATCTACACAATTTAAATTGGTGTTTTGTTTGTTTTGGTAATATTTCTGACGAATGAGAACAGCTCGCATGCATGGCATTTATTTACAACTTTGGGATTGCTCTTGAAGGTTGCCTTGTGAACACAAACAAAATGACACAAATGGGCAAATGCAAAAATTGTATCAAAGAGGCCCCTGAATTGCAACAAACTAAGCAAACTGCAGGTCTGAAAATGTCCTCATTTTTGTTGTGACTTATTACTGATGTTGAAATGGAAAGCAGTTATATTAAATTGCTGATGATGTTACTGAATATACAGTATATGGACAAGCACATGAATACATTGTAAAGTAAAACTGATTTTGTGTGTTTGTAAGTTATGTGTGTAGCAGGCATTGGTCTAGTGATGCTGTTCTTCAGCTGGCTGCTGTCCATTTTCAGAGCAAAGTACCATGGATACCCATACAGGTAGAGACAAACAGACTCATTTTCTATATACCTGTTTATCTTGTCTATGTAGAGTCATTTTCTAACATCCAGGTTGTAAAGTGTGAAAAGGGTTTATTAAATAACTAGACCATTAAAAAGAACAATCAACAACACATTTCAATGATAGTGCCCCCCCCCCCCCCCATGAAGTGGAGCAATCTGCTTCATGTTTTCTTGGGTAGTTTTTTTTTGTTAATGGTCCAGTGACTTTAATAAATCTTTTTAACATCTGATGATCTTGTTTTACCTATTGTGATGGGCTGAGACAATGCCTCATTTCCAATTGGCTAGAAATCTTCTTGTCTCTGTTGCAGCTTCCTGATAAGTTAGAGCTGACCAGCATCCTCCAGCTTCAAAGCAAGTGTGAACTTCAGGACAGGAAGTTTCTCAAAGTGCTGTCAGCAAGAAGGGTACTATCTATGGCAAGGACGCCATTTTTCTGTTTGCTAAGCCATGGTTTGTCTTCTGATTTGTTGAGCCAAAAAGTCTATGTGTCAACACACGTATGTATACTCTGTGCCTTTACAAAGACTCAGCAAGCAGTTCATTCATCATTAGTTTGCAGTGTAAACTGTTGTGCCAAAAGATGTTTTCTAGATGAGAATTTTTTTGGTGGTGGTGGTGGGGGGGGGG